>JAVJIF010017544.1:0-91636 GCA_038442645.1 Agave tequilana
TCATTCCTAACTTGATGGAGAACCAGTTCAGGAGGACAAAGGAAATACCTTCAGTAGCGATAATCTCTGTTATCGGTTGAAACCATCGCAGGGACGTACCCCTGTATCTCTTCCTCGAAGATATGCGAGAATTTGCTTGTGTCAGGAAGAGCGGGGTCATCGCCAAAATTTGACTTCCTCACCAGAATAAAAGTCATGTTCTTCAGATGAGAAGATGATAACTTGAGACAGGAAGTCTCAGCGATCGAAGCTTTACCGCTGAGTACCCCGGTAGTAGGGCTGGGTTCGATAACCCGTGAGGCGGGCATCAATATACTGGGAGACCCAAGTTGTTGCACCTCCACCCTCCCCTCATGAGCTGAAGAGGATCCAGGCTGAGTTGAGACTCCCAGAATCTACATCATCCCTCCCCACTAAGTCAACTTCCGGGTGCTCGACCTCTTCATTCATGACAGGTTCACCCACAGGCTCTCCCTCCACAAGGATCGTAGGGCCCCTACTACGCAGACCTCGGGAGCGAAGAGTGAGGACTTCCCCCTCCTCTTCTTCTTCTTCCTCCTTTTTTCTCCTCAGCACCAGCTGGGACTACTTTGGGTAGTGAAACCTCAGCCTCAGATCCTTTCCTGACCTTCTTTGACCTGGGCTCACCCTGAGAAGTAGAGCCACGAGAATGTTTGGCCACGGCTCGCTGACTCTTCTTGGCAGGTTGCTCCTTAGTCATTACTATCAGAGGCTCTGGCTCTGCACCGGCTGTCCTTGTCCGGCTGACCTCCCTCCTTGATTCACCCCCCTCCTCCTTCTCTGCCGCCTGGAACTCATCCATCCCTCGCATCTCTGGCAACCCTTGGACCCCAGCTTGGTTTTGTACATGGAATTAATGCCTCTAATACATGAAGTATTTATTCCAAACTTGGGCACCTGATTCTCCATGAAGTACCACGAACAAAAATCAAATTGGCATAAAAGTTCGGAGTCTTGTGAGAAAGGGTAAAGATAGCTCCGGTCCCCCCTGCTACGCTGTAATAGCAAGCCTGGGCTCCTTTAAATAGGTTTCCACTGAAGTGAAGGTGTGGATTTGGGTTGCCAATGTACAGCTGAACATACCCAAACTGTCAGGCAAACCGACAAGGCATATAAGGCTCCAGCGTGCAGGAGTTTCCTTGCCGAAACACCAAATACTCAGGCCGGATATTGATCAGCCACCAAAAGACATAGGAGGATAACAAAGTGAATCCATCTGGGGTTTCAGAATCTGCAAATTTGTTCCCGTGAAACGCATCATGAATGTCGGAGAAGCACCTGTCCAGTTGATAGTTGTTCCCATTCAGAATCTTCTTCTGAATAAAGAACATATAATATTGCAGCCAGCTCGACCTCTCCAGCATCTATACAAAAGGGATGAACCTTCGGAAGAATATACCGTCGTCATCAATGAAGGGCAGTGCATGACTGTAAACTATCTAAAAATCACTGAAGATAAGTTATCAGAAAGCAGAGTTCAAACTCCAGACGCAAAGCGGCACAGCCACTAGCACAGCATCAAGACGTGAAAGTTGAAACCTACGCCTTAATAACCAAGACGTAGAGCTCAAAAGCCGCGTCTCAGCACCACTGTAGTACCAAGACGTAAGGGTCGAAACCCGCGTCTCTGCCTCACTGCAATGGCCAAGATGCAGAACTTGGAACTTGCATCTCAGACATCCTATCCAGACGCAGAGCCTGAAGCTCGCGTCTCACTTGAAACTTAACGCAAAACTAGGAATTCGTGTTTCTCAAGCATTACTTCAGCGACAAAACACGAGGCTCAAAGCCCGCGTCTTGGTTATAACTGCCTTCATTACTGGTTGCCCATGTAATGAGGGAGTTAACCCCCATTATTATTTGGTAGGGGAAATTGAAGATCGAGAAGTAAATTCTTTATTTGATAGTAAAGAAAATTACAACGGATCAATAATCCTCTTACAAGAGAGGGGAAGAGAGGGGAGTGTTGGCCCAAGGTTACAATCAACTGGTTTTTGAGTTTTAATGATTACAAAACATATAGTTATTTGTACTAATCATTTTTTTGGTATTTAAGTGTGTTTCAGGGTTCTAAGGATTCATGAAGTGTTCTTCCCTAAAGGAAGGTTGTTTTGACTCAAGTTGGTTCATTTCGGGTTTAAAATATCAAGCTATTCAAGATCACATATGGAGAAGCCCGCTTGAAGACCTTGTAGTCACCTAGAACCTATGTAAGACTTAGTTCATTAAAGAATGAGGTTGTGTTAAGTTGGCTCAAGAAAACACACACACTTTCTAAAATACGGTTTTTATTTTTGGTATTTGATTTAAGTTCATGCTTTGATTTCTATACATGACTCAAATTTTTTATAAATTTTATATCTTGTTTATTTCATGTATACCAACCTTTATAGCATGATACTTAATCATATATCCTTACAAAATTAATTTAAAAATTTTTCAAAGTTTAAAAAATGTCCTATAATGTTTTCTGTTTCAGGCCTGACGGTCGACCGGGCCGGTCGACCGGTCCATTCCAGGCCTGACCGGTCGACCGAGCCTTGTGATCAGGGCGTGCATGTTTTGTGCACGTCCGTCGGTCGACTGAACGGTCGACCGACTGGAAGCACCTTGCTCTCTGTTTTGGTCGGTCGACCGAGTCAGTCGACCGACAATACAAAGTGAAAAATTTCTTTGGCTGCCGGTCGACCGAGTCTAACGGCTACTTTGCCAATTGGACTGTCGGTCGACCAGGCCGGTCGACCGACAGCCGCCAGCAGCCATAACGGCTAGTTTTCAGATATTTCTCCCTTGGATTTGGTTGGGATTCGTGTAACAGTTAGTTCTGAAACTTTGGGGGCTATTTTCTGACCTAATAAGCTAGGTTTAATCATATTTAGATTTCCTCTAATCCCTATAAATAGAGGGGATGGTCACTTGCAAATGATAAGAAAAATACCTATTGTTTTCAAGTTTCAAAAGAAAGAAAAGTTTTTTCAAAGCATTCAATTCTCTTGTGCAATTCTTGGTTACTTATTTTCAGTTATTTTTCAAGCAATTTTTCTTCACAACTGAATTTGTTTTCTCACTACACTTCTTGAGCCAAAAATCCTCCTCATTCTATAAGGAAGTTGTAAAAGAGAGGAGTTTGTGATCCTTTGTTGATCACCTTGCTACTTGTTCCTTCTTGTGGTGTGATCCCTCTTCGGTAGAGGATTGTAATTGGTGGAGTTCGGTACTCCAGTCTTCGGTAGACCTTTGTAATTCCTCGGTGGATATAGTGAAAACCCTTCACGGCGATGAAGGCGGGGAGTAGAGCGATGGCTCGAACCTCGAAACAAACCCTTTGTGTTTGCGATTGATTTCCATTCTTTGCTACTTTTTATTGCTTTACATTTCTTTTTGTGATATATCTTGTGTGCACTTCAATATTGCATCCATATCATTTCTTGCATTTCCCGGTCTTTACTCATCACAACAAGAAAGCAATTATGCGCCTCAACTCATAATTTAGAGGAATCAAGAGGAGAAGTTCTAGAGCCCTTCATAGGGAATTCGGCTTCAATTTCTTGTTTTGAGTGACCGTTGCATCATTTATTCATACTTGTTTAAAAAGATCATTAGATTAGCACAAACACCTATTCACCCCCCTCTAGGTGTTTTCAATTAGTATTAGAGCTTTGGTCTCTAGGCTCTTGGCTTAACAACCTTAGAGAGATCTTATATTGCTAATCATTTTATTCATTCTTTCTTTCTCACACACTTAGTAAAAATGGCTGAAGGAATTAAGACCCCACCTAAGTTTGATGGCCTTAACTTTTCCATATGGAAGGTTAAGATGACTGTATTTTTGCAGTCCTTAGGAAGCCGGGTTGCAAAGGCGGTGACCAAACCATTTAGTGCACCCACCGGTGATGATGACACTTGGTCTGATATTGACACAAAAGAGTTTGATGCTAATGTTAGGGCACACTATGCCTTGCTTCAAGCTCTTAATGACGATGATATTTCTAGAGTCATTCATTGCAAATCCGCCCATGAGATTTGGACTCACTTTCTTGTCACTCATGAGAGAACCTCACAAGTAAAGAGGGCAAAAATTGACCTTCTTCGTTCCCAATATGAAAATTTTTCTATGCAAGAGAATGAAACCATAGATGATATGGTTACTAAATTTACAAAGATTACTAATGGACTTTCCTCTTTAGGTGATGCTATTGACAATGACCAAAAGGTGAGGAAGATCATCCGTGCACTCCCTCCATCTTGGAAGTCAAAGCCACTACCGTGAAGGAACTAAATGACAAGGAAGAGATGGAGCTTATAGGTCTCATTGGGAACCTCAAGACCCATGAGATGGAAAGAAAAGCAAGAGAAGAAATGGCTCCTTCCAAGAAGAAAGTTATTACCTTCAAGAGTTATTCCACATGCTCTGACGAAGATGATGAAGAAGAAGATGATGAAGAGCTTTCTCTTCTTGTAAAGAACGTTCGGAGAATGTACAACAAGGCAAAGTTCCAAAATAAAAAGAAATGGCAAGGTAAAGAAGAGAAGAAAATCATTTGCTTCAATTGCGAGAAAACGGATCACATTGTTGTGGAATGTCCGGAAAGAGCAAAACCCTCCACCTCAAAGAAGCCATATAAAAGAAACATTGAAGGCTACTTGGGATTCCGAGAGTGAATCCGAGGAGGAAGTCGACACCGCCAACATGTGCTTCATGGCAAATGAAAGCACAAACAAGGTAACTCCCAATACTCCCATTGATTGTGAGCTTTCCATGGATGAATTAGGAGAAGCTTTTGAAGAACTTTCACATAACTATGATTTTCTTAAAAAGAATATTTGAAAATGAAAAAGAAAATGAATCTTTAAATCATAAAGTTTTCACTCTTTCAAAAGAAAAGGATGAATTGCTTTCAACTCTTGTTTCTACACAAAAGGATTTTGGCAACTATAAAATTTCATGCAAAGGTAAATTTTCACAAATTGATAAAACTGAAATCTCCATGCTAAAAGAGAAAATGGATTCATTAGGAGTAGTTTTGAAACAATGTGAATTTGATAAGAATAGACTAGAGGCTATGTTTCCTAAGAAACAAGTCCCTAAGAAACATACACATGCTATTCATGTTCATGTTCATAAATCACAACCTTTACATCATGTCAAACACCCTAAACATGCCCACACTCCACACACACATCATTCATACCTGTATGGTAAAGTATTTTCATGCACATATTGTGGCCGTAAAGGTCATTTGGTTAGATTTTGCTATGATAGACTAATGCTTCACATAATAATGTTTGGGTTCGGAATACTAACTTTCAAGGACCCAAGAAAATTTGGGTACCAAAATCAATGAATTTGTTAAATGATGTAGGTACCTTCCAAGACCCAACGACGTAAAGGTTTGTGGTATCTTGATAGTGGTTGCTCAAGGCACATGACTTGGGATATCAACAACTTTGCAACCCTATCAAGATACCATGAAGGTGGCACCGTCACCTTCGGAGATGATGCCAAGGGAAAAATCATCGGTATTGTTAATGTTAAACTTGGTACATCCCCTTTAATAGAAAATGTTGTTTTTAGTTGATGGCCTCAAGTATAATCTCTTGAGTATTAGTCAACTTTGTGACAAAGGTTTTGATGTTGTTTTTGATAATTCAGCTTGTAAAGTTATTGATAGACTATCCAACACTTGTATATTTTCTGGATTTCGTGAAAGCAATGTATACATGATTGACATGTCTAATATGTTATGCAATGCTATATGTTTGAAAGCCCTCGATGATGACTCTTGGTTGTGGCATAGAAGATTAGGCTACTTTTCTTTTGACCATCTATCTAGATTAAACAACAAGGAAATGGTGAAAGGTATTCCTTACTTGAACTTTGAAAAGGACCGTGTTTGCGACGCGTGCCAACTTGGGAAACAAACCAAGTCCTCTTTCAAGTCAATCAAGGATATCATGACATCACGTCCCTTGGAGTTGATCCATATGAATTTGTTTGGTCCTACTCAAACCAAAAGTCTAAGTGGGAATCGTTTGCTTTTGTTTAGTTGATGATTTCTCGCGTTTTACATGGGTTTCCTTTTTAGAACACAAAAATCAAGCCTTTTCATGTTTTCAAGCCTTTAAGAAAAGAGTTGAAAGGAAAAAGATTCTTATATTTTAAGAATAAGAAGTGATAGAGGTGGTGAATTCAATAACCAACCCTTTACCATTTTTTTTGAAGAACATGGAATTAAGCATGAACTATCTTGTCCTAGAACTCCACAACAAAATGGAGTCGTTGAGAGGAAAAATCGGACATTACAAGAGATGGCTAGGACAATGATAAATGAATACGGTCTCCCTCGTTATCTATGGGCCGAGGCCGTTAACACATCTTGCTATATATCAAATAGTTTTCTTATGCAAAAATACTTCAAAAACATCTTTTGAGATCTATTTTTCTAGAAAGCCAAATGTTTCTTACTTTAAGGTTTTCGGTTGTAAATGTTTTATTTTGAATACTAAAGACAATTTAGGTAAATTTTATGCAAAGTCTTATGAAGCAATTTTGTTGGTTATTCTAATACTAGTAGAGCTTATAGAGTTTTCAATAAGTCATCCTTGACTATTGAAGAATCTATACCTGTAAAGTTTGAGGAATCTAATATGTTTGTTAAGAATGTTGTAGAAATAGATTCTTTAAATGAAGACATGAAGAGAGCTACTTTGAAGGACTCACCTACCATTGAAGACATGCCAAAGGATGATGAAAGAAAAAACCTTCAAGAAAATGAGGCTCAAGGAAATGAAATTCAAGAAGTTAAAGTGGAGCCTACTCAACCTTTTCCAAAATTGGAGATACAATCCACATCATCCCAAGGATCTTATTATAGGTGAAGTATCTAAAGGGGTAACTACTCATTCTAAACTTCATGACTTTTGTGGACACTATGCTTTTATTTCTCACTTTGAACCCAAGAACATCCTCGAAGCCGAGGGCGACTCATATTGGTTGCTAGCCATGCAAGAGGAGCTCAATCAATTCGAGCGCAACCAAGTTTGGCATCTTGTTCCTAGGCCCTACGATAAACCAACAATTGGTACTAAGTGGATCTTTAAGAACAAGTTGGATGAGTCGGGAAATGTTTTAGAAACAAAGCTAGGTTAGTTGCCCAATGTTACACTCAAGTCGAAGGTATCGATTTTGAGGAAACTTTTGCACCCGTAGCACGGCTTGAAGCCATACGGATGACACTTGCATTTGCTACTTATAAAGATTTTAAGCTTTTTCAAATGGAAATAAAAAGTGCTTTCTTAAATGGTTTTATTGAAGAGGAGGTGTATGTTGAACAACCCCCCCGGGTTTGTTGATCCTACACATCCGGATTTTGTTTTCAAACTTAACAAAGCCCTTTATGGTTTAAAACAAGCCCCTAGGGCTTGGTATGAAAGACTTTCCTCTTTTCTAATTTCTAATGGTTTTAGGAAAGGAAAAATAGATACTACTTTGTTTACAAAACATGTTGAAAATGATATACTTATAGTTTAAATTTATGTGGATGATATCATATTTGGTTCTACTAATGAAAATCTTTGCCAAACTTTTGAATCATGCATGAAGGAAGAATTTGAGATGTCTATAATGGGTGAGCTTAACTACTTCCTTGGACTCCAAATCAAGCAAACGAAGGATGAGATTTCATCAATCAAGCCAAGTATACGAAGGAACTAATCAAGAGATTTGGGCTTGAAGGGGCTAAAACAAGCAAAACTCCCATAACAACTACCACTAAGCTTGACAAGGATGAACAAGGTACAAGTGTAGATATTAAGCTTTACCGTAGCATGATTGGTAGCTTGTTATATTTGACGGCTAGTAGGCTGGACATTATGTTTTCTGTATGTCTTTGTGCTCGATTTCAATCGTGTCCGAAAGAGTCCCATTTGGTTGCGGTAAAATGCATTATTGATACCTTAAGGGCACAATTGAAATGGATTTGTGGTATCCGAAGACCGGACAATTTTTCATAACGAGTTTTTCGGATGCCGACTATGCGGCTTGTAGAGTGGATAGGAAGAGTATAAGTGGAACATGTCAATTTCTTGGTAATGTTTCTTGATCTTCCAAAAGCAAAATTTGGTAGCCCTCTCAACCGCCGAGGCGGAGTATGTTACGGCCGGAGCTTGTTGTGCACAAGTTCTTTGGATGAAACATACTCTCCTTGACTATGATTTGCATTTTGACCATATTAAAATATTTTGTGATAATACTAGTACTATTCATATGACTAAAAATGCAAATCAACATAGTAAAACTAAGCACATTGACATTCGGTATCACTTTCTTAGAGATCATTATGAGAAAGGTATATTGATATTGATTATGTTTCTACCGATTTTCAACTTGCCGATATTTTTACCAAACCACTAGACTTTGCTAGATTTTTCTTTATTTGTGGTGAATTGAATATTTGTGTTAGGGAATCTTTAAGAAATTTTTTTTAACCAAGTTTACCCTTTTTTGATGTATGACAAAAAGGGGGAGAAAAAGTTAGCTCATTTTGAGTTTTAACACTTGGAGTTATGCATTTTGACTTTTGAGTTATACAAGTTACTTTTTTTAGTTTTGAGTTTTGATTTTTAAGTAATAACAAGTTAACTTGGAGTTATGCATTTTGAGTTTTGATTTTGAGTTAAGAATTTTGAGCAATGTGTTTTGTATCCCTATGTCTCCTTTTTTATGCCAAAATTCTTAGTTTCTATCTATTATGTATATAGCCATTCATTTATACATATAGCCATTCATTTATACATAGCATGATTTGAGGGTGAGCTTCTAAGCTCTTTTCCATATTTATTAAATAACTCATATGTTTTGTCATCATCAAAAAGGGGGAGATTGTTGGCCCAAGGTTACAATCAACCAGTTGTTGAGTTTTGATGATTACAAAACATATATAGTTATTTATACTAATCACTTTTTGGTATTTAAGTGTGTTTCAGGGTTCTAAGGATTCATGAAGTGTTCTTCCCTAAAGGAAGGTTGTTTTGACTCAAGTTGGTTCATTTCGGGTTCAAAGTATCAAGCTATTCAAGATCACATATGACGAAGCCCGCTTGAAGACCTTGTAGTCACCTAGAACTTATGTAAGACTTAGTTTGTTAAAGAATGAGGTTGTGTTAAGTTGGCTCAAGAAAACACACACACTTTCCAAAATATGATTTTTATTTTTGGTATTTGATTTAAGTTCATGCTTTGATTTCTATACATGACTCAAATTTTTTTATAAATTTTATATCTTGTTTATATCATGTATACCAACCTTTATAGCATGATACTCAATCATATATCCTTACAAATTATTTGAAAATTTTTCAAAGTTCAAAAAATGTCCTATAATGTTTTCTGTTTCAGGCCTGACGGTCGACCGGGCCGGTTGATCGGTCCATTCCAGGTCTGACCGGTCGACCGAGCCTTGTGATCAGGGCGTTCATGTTTTGTGCACGTCTGTCGGTCGACCGACTGGAAACACCTTGCTCTCTGTTTTTGGTCGGTCGATCGATCGAGTTAGTCGACCGAAGTACAAAGTGAAAAATTTCTTTGGCTGCCGGTCGACCGACCGGTCGACCGAGTCCAACGGCTACTTTGCCAATTGGACTGTCGGTCGACCGGGCTGGTCAACCAACAGCCGCCAGCAGCCATAACGGCTAGTTTTCAGAGATTTCTCCCTTGGATTTAGTTGGGATTCGTGTGACAGTTAGTTCTGAAACTTTGGGGGCTATTTTCTGACCTAATAAGTTAGGTTTAATCATATTTAGATTTCCTCTAATCCCTATAAATAGAGGGGATTGGTCACTTGCAAATGATAAGAAAAATACCTATTGTTTTCAAGTTTCAAAAGAAAGAAAAGTTTTTTCAAAGCATTCAATTCTCTTGTGCAATTTTTGGTTACTTATTTTCAGTTGTTTTTCAAGCACATTTTTCTTCACAACTGAATTTGTTTTCTCACTACACTTCTTGAGCCAAAAATCCTCCTCATTCTATAAGGAAGTTGTAAAAGAGAGGAGTTTGTGATCCTTTGTTGATCACCTTGCTACTTGTTCCTTCTTGTAGTGTGATCTCTCTTCGGTAGAGGATTGTAATTGGTGGAGTTCGGTACTCCAGTCTTCGGTAGACCTTTGTAATTCCTCAGTGGATATAGTGGAAACCCTTCATGGCGGTGAAGGCGGGGAGTAGAGCGGTGGCTCGAACCTCGAAACAACCCTTTGTGTTTGCGATTGATTTCCATTCTTTGCTACTTTTTATTGCTTTACATTTCTTCTTGTGATATATCTTGTATGCACTTCAATATTGCATCCATATCATTTCTTGCATTTCCGGTCTTTACTCATCACAACAAGAAAGAAATTACGCGCCTCAACTCATAATTTAAAGGAATCAAGAGGAGAAGTTCTAGAGCCCTTCACAGGGAATTCGGCTTCAATTTCTTGTTTTAAGTGACCGTTGCATCACTTATTCATACTTGTTTAAAAAGATCATTAGATTAGCACAAACACCTATTCACCCCCCTCTAGGTGTTTTTCAAGGAGATATTCAAGCTCAGACCTCCCCTTTGTTTAAAGCTGGGTTCTTGATGTGGCGATGGAAAGTGAAACTTATTTTTCGTTGATCGGGTGAATGTCAGGACCTCTTTGGAATCCTCTCTTTAGATAGTAGACGAAGTAACACAGCTTCTGTCCACCAAGGATCTCAAAGAGATTGTAGACAAAAAACGAACTTATACGCAGTAAGTTGTTAGAAGAGTTGAACTCTCTCTTTCTTTTCAGCTGCTGGAAGTTTTCTTTCCAATATGGAGAGGATGTATTCATTGTCCTATCTCCAACACATGTCCGTTCATCGTGCGATGGATTGGGATTTTTCTCGTTTTGTCTCCGGCGTCTCTCTCGGCAGATTAGGTGCCAAAGAAATATACTCTGCTGGCAGAAGGAAAGATGTCTTTGGTTTATTTTTTGGGTCAGCTAGATGCCACCTTCATCAATCAATTTTTGAAAGTTAGGGGTGATTTTCACGTTGACTTTCATTCGCTTGGGTGGGTCCATTCTACCAATAAATCATGGTGGGGTTGAATGGTTGGATTTGTTCTCGTCGAGCTCGGGGCTCTGCTGTAGCATGTGTGGTTATATCACTAGGTCAGGACCGTCAAATATGACCTCCCACAGAGTTTCCACAATTTTTGTGGCATCCTGGAGTATTATAATCCTCTGACGGGCACATTTTTTACTCCAGTCGGAGAGATGGGGCTCGCTCTTCATGAACTGTATGAAGTCTCGAGGCTAGTTATGGGAGATGCTCCTTATGAAGAATACGTCCCGACTTCTAAGGAGCTTCACCTCCTAAAGAAAGAGGACCCTTAGATGTATGAGACAGACTGGCAAGTGTTATGCCACTTCCACATCGGCAGCCAAATATCCTCCTGGAGGAACAGGGGTGTCAAGCAGATGTCCTGGGCAAGCTATCTGTTCAATGGCATAAATGAGAAGGATAGCCCAATGACTAGTCTGGTTCCTTACACTGATGAGGAAATTATTAAGAGGATCAATGCCTCTGCAAGCTCTTACACCATCGAATCGAACAACGACACTTTCAAACTGATACGGTCTTTGAAAGTTTTCATCATCAGGCCTGAGTTCCCATTTCTGACCGGGCTCTATATTGGCTGGCTTTCTCATGCTATGGCTGAATCGTTGTGTGGTGTCAATGCCACCGCATAAAGTAATCGTTACTTATATGGTATACCCAACGGTTTTGCTTGCTTACAGGAAATCTATCGCTCTCCTTCCAACGATGGTAGCCAGAATATAGAGCGATTTACGGGCTCTAGTCAAAAGCCTGTGTCAAGTGGAGGCCGTTGTAGATTCCGTGGGCAGGCCAGTGGTTGATTCAGAGGGAAGGCTGAGAGTGAAGACCTCTAACCCCAAGACCGAGCTTCCATATTCGTACCTAATGGCCTAATACGTTATGCACTGCCCTTCACTGATGACGGCAGTGCCTCTTTCTGCAGGTTTTGTTACCTTTGTGCAGAAGCTGGAGAATTTGAGCTGGACTAACTACTATATATTCTACATTCGGAAATCCATTCAAAATATCTCGAATTATCAGCTCGACCGTTGCTTCCCTTATATTGTTGATGTGTCTTATGGGCATAAGTTTGCCGACCTTGCGGGGCCAGATGATTTCACAAGGCTGCCATCGGAAGTCTTCTGGTGGCTGATCAATATTCGACTTGGATACCTGATCTTCCAGCAAGGGAATTCATATACGATCGAGCCTTACATGCCTAGTCGTTTTGCTCAACAGTTCGGCTATGATCAATTATATGTCGGCAACCCCAACACCAGCTCCTACTTTAGCGGAAATTTATTTGAAGGTGCTTGGGCGTGGTACTATAGTATAGCTATAGGGACAAAAGTTGTCTTCAGCTTGCCTCATAAGACGCCCAATTGTTATACCAGCCTCAGTTTCTGCACCTGGTACTCCCTAGCTAGTAGGATGCCTGGTTTCAGAATAAATACCTCTTGCATTAAGAGCATCAAGGCGTCTTATAAGGACAAGTTAGAGTCCAACAAATGTATGTGAGGTATGGATGAGTATTAGGCAGCTGAGAGGGAAACAGGAGGGGAAGCAGGGATGGGACCAAGGGCAGCAGCACCTAAAGGGTAGCCCGCTAAAAAGAGTCAGCAGGCTATATCCAAACGTTCCCATGGCTCTGCTTCCAAGGGTGAGCTTATCCCAAAGAAGGCTAGAAGGGAATCAGAGGCTGAAGCTTCAATGCCCATAGTTGTTCCTCTTGGTATTGAAGAACAGGGGGAGGAAGAAGAAGGGGAGGAGGAAGTCCCCTTCCTTCACTCCTGCGGTCTGCACAGCAGGGGCCCCGTGATCTTAGAAGAGGGGGAACTCGCGGGTGAACTTGTCATGGCTGAAGAGGTCGAGCGACCCAAAGTTGACTTGGTGGGGAGGAATGGCATTGAGATTCCAGGAATCTCGGCCCAACCTGAGTCTTCTTCAGCTCATGGGAGAAGGGTGGAAGTACATCAGCAAAAATTGATTAGATGAGAAAGGTTATGTAAATGTATCGATGTATCCTTTCCTATCTCTGCTATAGCATAAGGCTATACCGAGTCGATTCTTAGGGAGAGCTAGCGATAGAAGCGTTACGAATCGTAGTGAAGAAATGTAAACGAAGTGTCTTCTATGCTTAATAGAATAAAACAATCATGGAACAAGAAATGAAAGAATGGATGAATATGTTCATGATGGAAAGTGGAAAAGAAATCAAGATTGGATTTGGTATTAACACTAGAAAGAATGAAAACTTGAAGAATCAAACCATGACTAGCTTACCTTACTACCTTGCCAAAGCTTACCAAACTCCGTGATAATGATGCTTGCCTTTGAGTCATTGGCATAGATGTGTCTTGCGTGTTGATCTAATTACTTTCCCATTGCATGAAGGGTGGTTTAACCCATCGGAGAAGAGAAGACCATCCAACTTGCAAGATGAAATATAGCAATCACCCATGAGTTAGTGAAGATGGCAAGGCTAGTGGTTAGCTAGTACATGGTAGAAAAATTAGCTACAAGCCATTAACAAATAAAAGCAAAGCATGAAGTAAAAATTGCAAGGAAATAAAAGCATGAATTAAGAAAGCAAGTAAAGAAAGCAATTAAACTAGAACCAAGCTCAAGTAGAGGAGTAGAGAATGGATCAATCCTTGCATTGCTTCAAGTTGTCACTCCTTGATATACAAGCTCTCTCTCTCTTACAACTCTCTCTTGCAATGATTTCTAGGGAAGAAGAAGAGGGACTAAAGAACTAAAACCTAGAGAAAAACCTAAGAAAATTACAACATCAACTAATTTCTCCTCTCTTCTCCATTCAGTCTTTGCTCGCAGGTCCAGGTGCAGTATTTATAGGGTTCAGAGAGAAGCTTCGAGATCCAGGTTGTTGGCGCAAAATCTGGGATCCAACGGATTCAGTTTGCCGCAGATCTGCAAGGATTTCCCAGATTCTGCGGCAAAACAGAATCTGTTGAGCAACAGATTTCTGTTGTAGGTTGGTTGAGAGGTTGTTATCCACGTGGCCTTCTAGAATCTGGAGTTGTTGCGCGGATCTCTCTGGATCTTGGATTCAAATTGGGCTTTATCTTAATCTTGGATTTAATCCCTTTAATTATTGCTAATTAAAGTGATTATTGGGCTATCTCTCCATTAGAGTGTGAACCTGCAAATATATAGAGAATGAGTAAAAATCATATATTTATTACAAAAATGCATGGGAATAATGAGGTAAAATATGCAATATTGGATCACAATCACACCCCCACACTTATTCTTTTGCTCGTCCCGAGCAAAACAAAGAAAAGAAAAACTATACTACCAGTTTATTACACCACTTTCGCAGGTGACGCGATTGCACTGAGCGTGTGCAACAAGCCGTTAAACCTCTAGGTTACCCTAGAGGAGGAGTGTTGTCTCCTGAGGGTTTTCAGCGGATTACACCCACAAAATCCATAAAGAAAGAAGACAAATGTTAGTGTTTTGAAAATTCATTTGAAAGAGAGACATGTTTTCGAACTATTTTTACAAAAATATAAGTGATCTTAGGTCATAAGTCCACCTATAATCATTCTTTCTCTTAAACTTAGTCTCTATGCAAGATCTTGTCTTCAATTAAGGTAAGAATTCAAAATTGGATTGAATACTTTATCTTTCATAAAACCTAGATAATATGCACACCATACTCAGTGAAAATTTCTGGGATTTCAACTCTAACCATAAAGCCATTTATTTATATATATTTATTTTATTTTTCTCTTTTTTCTTCCCTTAGTTTAGGCTTTCTAGTTCACCCATGTAACGAGCCTATAACCGATGACTCCCAAACCAGAAGGTCCTAGGGCACCAGATGAGAAAACATCCCTCGGTTTAAGGTCTCGAGTGAAAAAGGCCACACAACTAAAGGGGATTATTCTTTTGATCACCGTTAGGCGTGAATAATCATGCTTCTTGAGGCATAATTCTCCAGCTTAATGAGTGATGTTTTTCACCGTTAGGCGTGAATAACCATGCTTCTTGAGGCATAATTATCCAGCTTAATAAGTGATGTTTTATTTATATATATATATATATATTATTTATATGGCATTTTTGGTCTTTGTCTCTATCCCAAGAAATGTGTAAGTGTAAAGTGCATATTTATCTAAGGCAAAAAATTCAAGATAAAAATATCTCACCAATTTTACTTACTTATCCTATAATTTCAAACAAGATCTATTATTTCAACTAGGTTTAAGATGTCATAATTAAGGCTTTCTTAATTTCTAAGATACATCTTAATTTTCTTAAAATAGATCTAAACTTTGTCTCTTATTTCAAAAAGTTTTTTTCTTTTCTTTTATATTTTTTTTATTTTGTAAAAGAAATGTAAAAGAAAGAAAATCTAAAAACTCTATGTTAGTAAACCCTCCCCCACACTTATTCATGCATTGTCCTCAATGCATCATGATATATGTATGCATGAAACAAAATAGAGAGGGAAGGACAAAATTACCTTAAGGTGGTGGTTCGGTGGTGGTCTGATTAGTCCACGAAACATGGCCCAATCAACTTTGCTTTGGTTTTGAGGAACCCACCAGAAATATAATGAATATGACCCACTAAAAAGATAAATCCATGAAAGATTTTTATTAAGTACATGACCCCATCTAATTTCCATTTTCCATAATAAATTTCTGAGTCAAATTTGTCAACTACCCTGTCCCAGAATGGAGTGTGAAATGATAGAACGGTTGACTTGGACTCGGGATGGACAGAAACTAACACTGACTCAGGAAAGTGACTGAAATCAAGTAAAGGTTCAGGAGTCGAAGTGAGTTCATGAATTGGGTCCAAGTCAAGAAAATGAAGCTCAAATCTACAATCATTTCCCCCAGATGGAATGTGACTATCTAAGATTAGTGATTCAAGTTCAGGAGGGTTGGGAATCAAAACTGACTCTAAAATGTTACTCAAATTGGGTAACAAAACAGCAGTTAATAATGATTCAGGTATTTGAACTAAATCACAAACTTGAGGGTCAAAGTCACATTCCACATTGAGTTCAATATAAAAAAATGAAGAACTTGCCAATTTGTCAATGGGATTTTCAGAAGTGTATAATTGGTCAAGTTCAAGATGATCCTCAAGGATGGGTGATTCAATTTCATTATGAATTGGGACAGGATCCAAAGTTGACTCCGGGAAAAGATTGATGTCAGGTAAAGATATCGGAGTCATTATTGAATCAGGAAAAAGAAGTGAATCACTAAGTTGGGGTTCAAGATCACATTCCTCATGTAATTCAATTCCACAAAAAAGTGAACTTGCCAATTTATCAATGTGACTTTCAAAAGTATGGAATTGGTCAAGTTCAACATGATCATCAAGGAAGATTGGTGATTCAATTTCACAATGGATGGGTACTGGATTCAATAATGACTCGAGAAATGAAGTGAATTTATGTGAAGACACCGAAGTCATAATTGAATCAGGAAGTAGAATTGAATCATCAAGTGGAAGTTCAGGATCATGTTCATGTTCAAGTTCAATTTCAGTAAAAGGAAAACTTGCCAAAATGTCAATGGGATCTGAAGTTTGGACAAGTTCAGGTGAGTGTGCTGAAATTGAATCTTGATTTCCAAAACTACATGACTCTTTGGCTCGGACAGAATGGTTAGTGACATTAGAAATAGGATGAGAATGAAGAGTTTGGATCATCAAATCTATGTCATGATTTCTAGCATTTTGAGCATGAGTCATGTCTTCTCTTCAAGCATCTTTCCATAATTGATGATTTCATTATTTTGATGAAAAGATGAAGTGTTGTCTTGGAAGTGATGGTAAAATTGAGAGTCCATCAGATTTTGTGAGTGTTGTTTAGACTCAAGCAAGAATTCCTTACTCATTCCCCAAGCAGATGGTTGTTCATTATAATAAGGTGGAACGGAGTAAGACTCTTGAAAATACTGTGGAATTGGAGGGGCAAATGTTTCTTGAAGTTGTTTCTCGACCCTCTGTAAATTGGCTTCTATACTCTTTAGTAACTCAGATTTTTCTTCAATTGGTGGTTCAGAAAAAGAAGTATATGAAGAGGAATCGGGAAATGAATACTGTGGACAAGGTGAATATGGTGGACAAGGAATTTGAGAATTTGACTCGGGGTACGTGAATCCCCAATTACTCGGTGAAGAGTTGAAATTATTATAGAAATTATAATTATTAGATGGGGGGTATGGGTCATATTGATTTGGATAAGGCCAACCCGGTGTATTTGGTTGGTGCGTATTGTAAAACGCCGGGTTGGAATTATCCGAATATGGAGTCGGTGTGAAATATGGATTATTATTAGGATGGAAAGAATTGTTGAATGCCATATCACACAAAAAATCACAAACAAAAAAGAAAAATCAAACAACAAACAAAAAAGAAGAGAAAAAATCAAAACCAAGCCAAAAGAAGGGTTGACCTAGACCTAGACGACTCCTAACTGATTAGATCGTCCACGGGAGGTTTAGTGTAGACTTTGACCACAAGCTAATCAGCCAGGAAAGGGCAAGGTTGGTGGGAGGTTTTCTGTCAGAGACGTTCCTTAATTAACCAGCAACCTTCGGGCTTTCGGCCCTCAATCCCTTTCCTAGACACTGATTTTGCAAGAGTCAATTTCCAACACTTTTCCCCCTTAGGATAATCTCCTAAATGAGTCCGAGATGTCCCTAGGGCCAACGTCTACTTTTTATTAAATTAGGCTTGGGTTAGTGAGTGCTTGGGAAAAAGATTTGTGGGCTAAGGAAAGGGTGAAAAAATCCCCACCTTATCTTATTTACGGGTATGCCCTTAAAATTGAATTGTGCAAGTGTACAAGAAATATAATTAGGATACACTCAAAGCATGAAAATCAAGCAAGAGATGATTCCTAGTCTACATGTAATGCAAAACGTACCTTGCCTCCAGCACTCTTCAACAGTAAAAGTAAATGAATTGAAAGACACGTGCCTAATGATGCAAATTCTAATCAACTTTTAACGATTACAACCAATTTTTTACTGTTGACTTTATTAAGCAGGTATAGGGTGAAGAATACAGGAAAAATTTATTGCAGCAGATGTATTTTGCAGAGAAGCAAGCCCTGCAGAAATTAGGTCAGTAGTGATCTCCTCTTTGCCGCAATTCTGCGGCAAAAACCCAGAATTTGCGGCAATTTGGAGGGATCCTGGTCTCTGCTTTCGAGAGTAGAGGCCCAGGTCCACTTATATGTCACTGCAATGCAAAATTTCCTGTTTCTTCAACCTGTAACCTGCAACAGAGAAGAAGATTCGTTTAGTTCTTCACTTTAAAGAAAATCCGTTGCTCTCCCCCGGCAACGGCGCCAAAAATTGATTAGATGAGAAAGGTTATGTAAATGTATCGATGTATCCTTTCCTATCTCTGCTATAGCATAAGGCTATACCGAGTCGATTCTTAGGGAGAGCTAGCGATAGAAGCGTTACGAATCGTAGTGAAGAAATGTAAACGAAGTGTCTTCTATGCTTAATAGAATAAAACAATCATGGAACAAGAAATGAAAGAATGGATGAATATGTTCATGATGGAAAGTGAAAAAGAAATCAAGATTGGATTTGGTATTAACACTAGAAAGAATGAAAACTTGAAGAATCAAACCATGACTAGCTTACCTTACTACCTTGCCAAAGCTTACCAAACTCCGTGATAATGATGCTTGCCTTTGAGTCATTGGCATAGATGTGTCTTGCGTGTTGATCTAATTACTTTCCCATTGCATGAAGGGTGGTTTAACCCATCGGAGAAGAGAAGACCATCCAACTTGCAAGATGAAATATAGCAATCACCCATGAGTTAGTGAAGATGGCAAGGCTAGTGGTTAGCTAGTACATGGTAGAAAAATTAGCTACAAGCCATTAACAAATAAAAGCAAAGCATGAAGTAAAATTGCAAGGAAATAAAAGCATGAATTAAAGAAAGCAAGTAAAGAAAGCAATTAAACTAGAACCAAGCTCAAGTAGAGGAGTAGAGAATGGATCAATCCTTGCATTGCTTCAAGTTGTCACTCCTTGATATACAAGCTCTCTCTCTCTCTTACAACTCTCTCTTGCAATGATTTCTAGGGAAGAAGAAGAGGGACTAAAGAACTAAAACCTAGAGAAAAACCTAAGAAAATTACAACATCAACTAATTTCTCCTCTCTTCTCCATTCAGTCTTTGCTCGCAGGTCCAGGTGCAGTATTTATAGGGTTCAGAGAGAAGCTTCGAGATCCAGGTTGTTGGCGCAAAATCTGGGATCCAACGGATTCAGTTTTGCCGCAGATCTGCAAGGATTTCCCAGATTCTGCGGCAAAACAGAATCTGTTGAGCAACAGATTTCTGTTGTAGGTTGGTTGAGAGGTTGTTATCCACGTGGCCTTCTAGAATCTGGAGTTGTTGCGCGGATCTCTCTGGATCTTGGATTCAAATTTGGGCTTTATCTTAATCTTGGATTTAATCCCTTTAATTATTGCTAATTAAAGTGATTATTGGGCTATCTCTCCATTAGAGTGTGAACCTGCAAATATATAGAGAAGATGAGTAAAAATCATATATTTATTACAAAAATGCATGGGAATAATGAGGTAAATATGCAATATTGGATCACTATCACATGGGTCTCCCAGTGTATTGATGCCCACCTCACGGATTATCGATCTCAGCCCTACTACTAGGGTCCTTAGCGGTAAAGCTTCGATTGCTGAGACCTCCCGTGTTGAGTTATCATCTCTCTCGTCTGAAGAACATGGATATTATTTAGGCGAGGAAGTCGATTTTGGCGACAAACCCGCTCTTCCTGACACAAGCAAATTCTCGTCCATCTCAGAGGAAGAGATACAAGGATACGATCTTATGACAGCTTCGCCGATAGCAATAATTGCTACTACTGAAGGTTTTTTTTTTGTCTTCATGATCCGGTTCCCTATCAAGTTAGGAATAAGCTCTAACATTTTCTTTTGACTTTCTTCTACAGGGTTGGTTGCCGTAGTGAAGCCACAACTTCTTCTTATATTGAGAAGATTATCCAAGTGCCGGCCTAGCAGGAGGGCCTTGAGGCTCCCACTACCGGGACGCCTCATGAGAGTGCGACCGCCGAGGTCGGAGAGCCCTCATCCCCAAGTGGCCTATCCAGGGATTTCCCATCTATAGATCCTCAACTTGGTAAGAGAATACTGATGTATTGGACACTTTCTTTTTTTTTTACCATTACTACTGACATTTAATGTTATGGCTTGGAGAGAGCACTGGGATTGCTCAAGTAGAGAATCCTGCGGCAAGCATCGACGCAGAAGATAGTACAATTCAAACTTCGGCTGGGGAACCCAATGCCGTAGAGTTTACTGTTGCTTCTGCTGCAGTGGAAGCTACTACAAAAATAACTGTCCCGGAGGTATCGGTGACTACCTTAGTATCTGACGAACCTATTGTCGGCCTCACCCCTGTGCAAGTTGAACTGGTTCCCATCTCTCGTCCTTTCATGGAAAGGGGGTCCGAGAGTACATCAGCAGGGTTATCTCTAGCTAACGACATCATGGAAGAGCTAGCACGTCAAATGGTGTAACAATTTTTTGTTTCTCTATGAGGTCCTGTATTGATTTGATCCTTTCTGGCGGCAGTTCTTTCAAATTTGCCCGGATACTTCTCAAAAATCAGCTCGAGAACATCGGTCACACTGGAAGTCCTTCGCAAGTTAAAGCATGTCTGATGCTGGTTGAACAGCTGGGGAGCCATCTGAAGGAGCTCAAGACCCTGGAGAATGCTAGCTCAATGGATGAGGCTCGCTCGACACTGAGTAAGCTTCTTGCCGCTCAAGAACATGAGCGAAAAGAGATAGAGGAGCAGATGGCTGAAGAAGCCCACCATCTTCAGTGCTTCCATGCTGACCACCAAAGACTGATTGGTGATTCAAAGGAATCTGAAATCATCATCCCAGAGTGCAGAGCAAGTTATCACCACTGCTCGGATTACCATTGCCAAGGCGCAAGCCTTGATTGAGGTCAATGAGCAGAAACTTGTTGCTGCTAGAAAAAGGCTGGAAAAGCTGGAAACTGCCAGGACACAGGTTCAAGAAAAACTTACTGCTCATTCCTCTAAGTTGGAGTCTCTTTAAGCGCAACTGGCTACGAAAAGATTTCTGTCCGAGAAAGAGTTGCAAGTCCAAGCTCTGATGGAAGCTGAAAGGGCACGTCAGCTTGATATGCATCGCCTCCGGGAATAAATCCGTTCTTTGGGGAATCAGGATTATTAGCCTTCTTCTCCTTTTTGTAACACTCTTGTTGTTAAATAAGAGTGTTTGTGTTACTTTTATCATTTTTGAGTCAAATAATAGAAATCTTCAAAATTTTGTCTCATCATTATCCCTTCAGATTCTTTATTGCCTGTAGATGAACTCAGTTTTCAGAATAATAAACTCAGGCTGAACTGAGTTCTTGAGCGAGACGCGGCTCTCATTTGTAGCGGAGACGTGGTTCTGGGAGACGCGCCTCTGACTCATTAATGGAGACGTCGTTCAGGCTCATCAAGGAAGACGCGCGAACCTTTCTTTTCGATAAGGACGCAGCTCTGGCTTAAAGATAAAAGGCATTATTCTGAGATGCGAATTTGTGTTCTTCAATAAGGGGACGCGGCCTTCATATTTGTGAAAGGACGCGGATCCATAGACGCAGCCCTTGATTCTGTCAAGATGCGGAATTCAGGATGCAGTGGAGACGCGTTTTTAGGCTCCTCAAGATTGACGCACGGGTCTCAGCTGGTTGATAGGGATGTGGCACTGGCTCAATAGAGACGCGGCTCTAGTCTCTTGATAGGGCACAAACTCAGGTTGTACTGAGTTCATGATTGAGACGCGAATGTCATCTGCAGTAAAGGCGCGATTTTGGGCCCCTCAAGAATGATGCGCGAGCCTCAGCTAGTTGTGAGGGCGCGGCTCTGATTCAACAGAGACGCGACTCTGGTCCTTCGAGAGGGCGCAATAAGTGCGAGCCTGCGTTCTTAATAAAAAAGACGCGGTTGTGGACATGACCTTTGAATCTGCGCCTGACGCCGCTTCCTAAGCGTTACATGCAGACCATCTTAAAGATCTTGTTAGATCTTTTAATGCCAGGTCGGCGTTGTCGATTGGGGACTTGTGCCCTTTGATGTTTCCCGAAGCGATAATCCACGCGTCAGCTCCTTATTGGACTTGATGTTCATGCAGGAATTAAGGCTGATGGCTTTGATTTTTATGCCATTAATTACAGGCCTTATGGCTTGCCTATAAATAGGCCTCACCCCCTTAATAGTCGATTATCTAGACTGTTTTCCTTTGAGAGCATGCGCTCTGAAGGTCTTCGTCTTGATTTGTCTATCTTTCCTTCAAGAGGATGTGTTCCAATGAACAGCGAGAACTCAAAGCTTACATGCTTTTTCTCAATCTTCTGCAGAGATTATGTAACGCCCCGGTCCTGCGGGTACGGGGACGTCACTGCGACGTACATACGCAGGTCTGAAATACCCTCATGTATATACGTTAAGCATCAGTACAAGCAAGGACCAGAGTACGACAAGCGTAGCGCCCATTCATATGCCAACACAAGAATACAATTGTACAAGGTTATCACAAGTTGTGACATACTCTTACATATCACATGCATCATATATCACAGCTAAGCACAAAAGTACGATTTACAATATAATTACAATATGCTCACGAGTTGAAAGGGAATCCCGCGAGCTCAAAAGGAAGGTCAGGTACAACAGAAACGAGACTAGTCAACTTGCTCGGCAAGGTAAGCTTGATCTTCCACAGAAGGCTCCACCTCGATCCAAGGTTCGGAACCTGAACATACAAATTCAAGGGAGTCAGGACCTCCCAAACAAGTGATCATGTTACAGCCGAGTGGCATAAGAATAAGAATATGAGAGTTGGTACAATATCAAGAAAAATCATCCAGCAAGTAAAAGAAGTACGACATGTTATAAACGAAAGGCATTGTATAAGCTCAAGTTACGACCTTATGAGACTAGTACTTCGAGGGAATAATCCAAACAAGGAAACCCTCATCTATATACCTTTATCTCATGTCACCGTAATCCAAGCGCATACAACACCCACAATTAGCGTCTTTTATTATTATTATTATTATTACTCGTCTTACCCTGATATCTAGCTATGTGAACTAGCGTCCCAGCACACATAGATCCATATCCAAGTAAAGCAAGGTTGTTATTGGAAACCAGCGGGGGTATCAACGAACTATGTTTACAGTGGGTCCCGTGCATACCCGGGACCACGGCCCAGGATGTTCCGTTGCTTGGTGGACGGAACCTGCCGCTAGGCTAACAGGAGGGACTTATTGTATGCCCTTATCATGATGGTACCAGGAAGGAGGGAGCCAGCACTCCCCTCGGTCGCCTGGAGGCCCACAGGTCAGACCGGAAATTTAGTTGCACAACATACCTAATGCCACTGTAAACACTAACACATATTGATAGCCGCATGTTTCCCCGACCCAATGCAAGTTGTCTTATTTTATGGTATATTAAATAATTATCAGATTTCGGGAATGAGCAGGAACATGTCAGGAGTACATATATCAGGTACTAGTTCGTACCATAATGTATCACATGTGTATCAGGAGTAGAGTTGTTCTATCAAGATGTCAGGTCATCATTCCCGTTATCGTGATAATTATGAAGGTCAAGTGTATCATGCCTTATGTTAATAGATAGCATGATAAGAGGTGATATTCATCAAGTGACAAGTCTTGCAAATAGCAATATAATAATGACCCAAAGATAATGTTCATAATCAAAGAAGTAATTAACCATAACAATTAATCAAGATTAGTCGACTAGGGAGAGAAATTAGTCGACTTAGAGAAGGAGTTAGTCGACTATAGTAAAGGGTCAAATCGACTTAAGAAGGCTGCGTTCGGTTGGGTCGCGTCTCAAAAAGTGGCACGTTTCAAGAAAGTGGTGCGTTTTCAGAAAAGTGGTGCGTTTTCAGAAAAGTGGTGCGTTTTCAGGAAAGTGGTGCGTTTTCAGAAAAGTGGTGCGTTTTCAGCAAACTTGTGCGTTTTTAGGAAACTGGTGCGTTTTTAGGAAACTGGTGCGTTTTTAGGAAACTGGTGCGTTTTCAGCAAACTGGTGCGTTTTTAGGAAACTGGTGCGTTTTTAAGAAACTGGTGCGTTTTTAGGAAACTGGTGCGTTTTCAGCAAACTGGTGCGTTTTTAGGAACTGGTGCGTTTTTAGGAAACTGGTGCGTTTTCAGCAAACTGGTGCGTTTTCTTAACAATATGAAATAATATCCAAGTCTTGGCGAGTAGAATTACTCGCCTAAAACTGATCCTGTGATGCGTTCGACGCAGAGAAGCTCGGCCCCAATCCAAGAGGAGTGGCCGTCCTCACAAGTGAAGGAAAGAGGTTGTGGTAGTTTGGAGAAGATGGAGGTGCAAGTCTAGTTCACCACGCCAAATCGGGATTTTGCAAACGTTGTTGCGGGGGACGAATGTATAGTCCGTTAGAAAGAGGTCGACGAGGAGGTGAAGGTGGTATGCTTGGTGGAGGCTACGGTGGTGCAGGTGGTGTGGAGATGGTGATGAAGTTTTGTGGAGGTGATGGGTTCTTTTGGTGTCTCTTGATGAAAGAGGTTGAAGAAGATGGAGTTAGTTGTTTGGAAATGGTGAAGGAGATGGAGGAGAAGAAGGTGGAGGAATTGGTGATGGAAAAATGGAGATGGTGAGTAGTTGTGATGGCCGGCCAAGGGGCTTGGTGGTGGTGAGCTTGCTGTTGGAGCTTGCAGGAACAAAAAGGATGAAGGAAAATAATGAGAGAGAAGATGGGAGTGCATATATATAGAAGGGGAAAATAATATAATAACAAGCCATCATCACTTTCCCTCCAATGAGTGTTGCGTTTGCAAAGTCCCAAGGCTGCGTTTAGGCCATTTAAAGAGCCAAACGTGGGAGCTCAAGGCTGCGTCCAGAGGAAAACGCAAAGAGGCTGCGTTTCAGAGAAAAGGACAAAGGCATGGGTGATTGGACTTGAGTTGAATTGGCCCATAAGCATTTAATGCAGCAAGGGGAGGATCACTGCATTAATGATGGATCCAACTGGTGAAGCTCGCGTTTGAGGAAGGAGAGAGAAAAATGGAAAAAGAGATAAGTGAGATACTTAGATAAATTCTCGGTATCTGGGAAAATACCGAAAACTCTAGAAATGACCAAAAATTGGAGTATCTCCAAAAGCTTTATAAAAATTCTCAAAAATCATAAATATTATAAAATGACTTTTGGTGAAATCAGTTTCCAGAAATTCTATCTCATTTTCAAAATAAAAATCCTGGAATATATTGGGATCGGTGTCTACACCGCGTAAGCTGGATTTTTGATCAAATCTGAAAATTCTCAGAAAATGCCCAAGGAGGAAAACATAATTCTAAGAAGGAATGTGAAAGCAGAATCCGGAAATTTGATTCCAATTGTAAATTAAAATTCCTGGAATCAACCAATGATACTGGCCGACACCGATTTTGAAGATTTATAATTAAATTCCGAAAAATTTCAGAAAATCATGAAAAATCTAGATTATTAGAAGATAATATTTGAAACTAAAATCAGTCAAATCTGGATACCGAACAGGTCAAATCATGCAGTACTGCTATATGAGTAAGGATAGTAGAAAATAAATATAATAATAATATGCTCAAAAATCAGAATACGTAACTGTGCACGTATACTGGGAATGGGGTGTTACAGATTATCACTGTCAAGTAATTTCAAGATAAAAAAGCATAGTTTTAAGTTTTTTTTACAACCGCGCCTTGATGCATAAAGTTCAACTTCTAGAGAGTTCTTCTTCGGGTAGGAACCACTTGTCGCCATGAAATACTCAGTCCCACTGAGTTTCTGTTTTCTTGTCCCTTGAAGAGATTCGATCTCTTGATCTTCTCTTGAAGTCTGACTGATGAGCCCGTATTCGGAAGTCACGTTTTTTAGACTTCTTAATGAAGCGCGAGTTGATCGACTTTGAACTCTAACTCACAAATCCTTTGACGCGAGTGTGATAAACTCTATACTTGGATCTTGAGATGCGAGCTTTGTACATAAAGCACGCGTTTGAGGTTCTTGACTTGAAGAATTTTAATTCTTTCGAGATCTCTGGACTTAGATGTGGCAACCCCTGTTTTTTAACCACGGGTGCGGCGACCTCTGCGTCTGGGTTATCTCGCGTCTTTTATCTTGGACACGGGTCTCAAACCAGACCGCGTTTAGATCTACGCTGGTTAAATCCGCGCTTGAAGTTCACAACTTCAACTGCGTCTACCCTTCAGCTTTTATGCTGCTGCCTTGACAGAATTTTAAACCTTCTGCACTGGTCATCCCCGCGTTTGAAGTTTATAGTTTCAACTGCGTCTGCCTTTCAGCTTTTACCGTTCTGCCTTAATAGAATTTTAACTCTTTGGTTTCTTGCTTCTTGCATATTCTGGCAGCTTCAGTCAGTCTTTCACATTTTCGCTAGGCTCTTAGGAGAATATTTCGACCAGCGAACTTGTTCGATTGGCAAGCATTTGGGGAATCAAAGCTCCTGTTCATGGGCGAGGAGGATTCGTGTGGTTAATGACATCCGTCAAGGCCTTATTGGACATGACGCACCAGTAATGCCCCCGGGTTTATCATGGTCACAGTGGGTATGGTGGTAGGTATGGTCCTCTTGCAGGTCACGGGAAGAGGACGTCACCTGTAAGGTCTCGGATCCTCTCTTCACCAATCTTATACCCAGAAGTGATATCGACAAAAAACCCATATTCATTAGATGACTTTCTAGTGGTGGAGATGTTCATCAACGAAGGATTATGGCCCATACCAGTTAGTCGGGTGGAATCAGAATGTTATTCTGCCTTTTGACCTCGACAAACACCATTGTTCTAGGTCAGCGATGAGTTTCTTCAATGTTTACATCATGCATCATGGTGTAATCAGCATCCGATCGTTTCAATACTGATCAGCCTTTCTTCGGCGCTCTTCCAAACATCTTGTATTTGAAATGGTGTAAATGTCTTGAGGAGTGAGTGCAACCTTTTGCTGAGAGAGAAGGACTTCTTTGTACTCCGTTATTGTAACACTCAATCTTATTGTATAAGAGAGCGTCTTGTATCACTTTCATATGTTTGAATATTAATAAAAGTGATACTTTTTCTTGTCTTCTTATATGTCTTGAAATTCTCTTTTTTTTTTGAAAATCAGACACATAGAAGTTGGGAAAATTCCATTTCGCGAATTCAAGATTACTATCAGAGGTGTGATATTAACTTGACAGGAATGTGGGTCAGAGGTGTGATATTAACTTGACTCAATGGGAATTTTAGTTTCATTTGGGAAAACTGAAAATATCACTGACATAGGTGTAATGTTAAACTGGGCAGTGAAGGTAATGCTAGAGGTGTAATTTTGAACTTAGCATTGGTCATCTCGACTTCGATATGAAAGTTTGAGGGAAAGTCATTATCATAGGTATATTATTAAACTTAGCAATGAATCGGACGCTAAAGGTGTGATGTTAAACTTAGCATCACTCATCTCAGCTTCGATATGGAAGCCTGAGAAAAAGTGACTGTCAGAGGTTTAGTATTGAACTTGACAACAACTTAATCACTATTAGAGGTGTGGTGTTAAACTTAACAGTAATTTGTCAGAGGTGTAATTTTGAACTTGACAAGAATTGGTTTGCGATAGGAGTAATTTTGAGGGCTTGTCATTCTAATGATGAGAATTGATAATGAAATTTGGAATGTCAGAGGTGTAATTTTAACTTAACAAGAATTGATCTGTGCTAGGAGCAATTTTGAGAACTTGTGACTCCATATAGAGAAGAGACAAGTGAAGTTTGTACTCATTGGGGAGTATTAAAAATTTTCATTGTAGAGGTATAGTGTTAACATAGCAATGATTATATTTGTGGACCTACCACTCTATGAAAGAGAATTGGTAGGAAATTTTAGGTGAAAAGTAAAATGAACTGTCAAAGGTTTAATATTAACATGACAATCGTTGATTTCCTGAGACATGAGAAATTTGCCGTTAGAGGTGAACATAATAGTGAGGATTACTAATGAGTTTTATTGTCAGAGATTTAATATTAACTTGACTGAATCTACTAGGGATTGAAAATATCCAGTTTGTCAAAGATGTAATATTAACTTGATTGAATCCATGTTCATTTTATTAGGGAAATGAACACAGTGTTTTTTTTGTGGCCATACCATTCTGTAGTGAGAATTGGTAGGAGATTTTGGAGGAGAGAATGAGACTAAGTTCCTTAAGATTTTTAGCAAACCCTCAGCTATCAATGGATTTGATGGGCCTTTACCAACCACCATTTGAGTTGGGCTAGCATGCAATTTCTCTCAGCATGATGAGTTGTCGAAGACTTATGTTAGACTTAAAAGCCAACATTTTCCTCTATCCTTAGCCATCGGAGCCGTCGGATGTCAGTAGAAGGGTAACTAAACTAAAACTGAAGTTTTGCATTTTGTTCCCTCTTCAATATTTACATCATGCATCATGATGTAACCAGCGCTTGATTAGCTTGATGCTGATTGACCGTGATGTGATCCAGTAGAGGAAGAAAACTTTCCTTAGCGTTGATCTTAGATCTGAAGCTTCAGTCAGAGGTGTAGTATTAACCTGATCGGAAAAGAGTGCTATCAAGAATAGTATTTTCTTCAAGAATTTGCCATTGATTGGCATCATGAGCATATCACCGTCTGAGGTTATGAGGCGATATGCTCCATTTGAGTAGACCGACTCTACTACATATGATCCTTCCCATTTGAGCTGAAATTTTCCTTTTGTCTTATGTGTCATCACCATAGGTCTTCTGACAGTTAAGACAAGATCACCTTTCTTGAAAGTTCGCTCCTTAACTTTCTTATTGAAGGCTCTGGTAATTCGAGCTTGACAGAGCTCGATTTGCTGTTGAGCTTGCAAGCGTTTATCGTCCAATGCTTTCAGTTCTTGGAATCGCAGTTGATATATCTCTTCATTTGTCATCTCGGTTGCCAAGGCAACACGTAGAGATAGGATTTGGATTTCTAATGGGAGCACAGCTTCACACCCATATACTAAAGAGAATGGTGTAGCCTTTGTTGGGGTTCGGACAGTTGTGCAATAGGCCCATAAGCATTCACCTAACCTGTCGTCCCAGTCACGTTGGCTTTTCGAGATGAATTTCTTGAGAAGTTTTTCAATAGTTTTGTTGAAAGCTTCTGCGAGGCCGTTAGCGGCTGGGTAGTATGCCGTTGAAGACACACTCTGGATTCTAAACTTATTGCAGAACCTCTGAAAAGCCTGACGATGAACTGGGACCCATTGTTATAGACAATTCGGCATGGCACACCAAAATGATAGATGACGCGATGTTTAACAAATTTAATCACATTAGATGTCTTTACCTCCCTCAAAGGAATAGCTTCAGCCCATTTAGAGAAGTAATCAGTTGTAGCTAAGATGAGCCGATGTCCTTTGGATGATGGTGGGCTGATAGGGCCAATCACGTCCATCCCCCATATCTCAAATGGCCAGGTAGAGGTTGTAGAGCGGAGATATCCTGGTGCTCGATGAATGAAATCACCATGGACTTGGCAGACGTAGCATCGTTTGGCATAAGTGATGGCATCCGTGATCATCTTAGGCCAATAATATTCTAGTCTTCAGAGTCGATCCCCAAGCTTTGGACCAGGCTGATGAGCTCCACACATGCCATCATGCACTTCTTGGAGTACTTCCTGTACATCCTTTTGTGATAGGCAGCGGAGGAGGATCTCGTCATGCGATCGATGATATAGTGTTCGCGTGATCGCATTATAATAGAATATGGGGCTTTCCTTCTAATGGCAGCCGCTTCTTTGGGATCATCAGGTAGGATGACATATAAGGCATAGTCGATGTACGGGAATCGCCAATCCCCAGGCTGTGGTCCGGCCGACGTTTCAAGAGCTTCTTTGGCTTGACATTCTCCTGTCAGCCTTTGGCGATCTTCGAAAGTGACTCTTGGGCAATACAAGTCGTGGCTGTAGACAAGTATTTTCTCTACTACTTCGGTCTGAAGGGCTAATAAGGCAGGAGAGATGCCAGTGCATCTACATGCGCATTTTGCTAGCGTGGTACATGGTCGATGTAAAAGTTTTTGAACCTCTGGCCATAGAGATAGTTGCGTTGTAATAGGGTACTAGGTCTTCATGTCTAACTTCGTACTCTCCGCGAACTTGGTTAACGATAAGTTTAGAGTCACTGTATGCTTTGAGATTTTTAACGCCAATCTCATCGGCGATTTGCATTCCAATCAAGAGGGCATTGTATTTCGCTACATTGTTGGAGCAGGGCTCGGTTAATGAGAAAGCTCGAGGGATCACATAATTCTGCGAGGAGACCAATACTACCCCCACTCCTGCTATAATGTGCGCTTGCGGACCTATTCTCGATGCACCTCGAAGAAGAGTTGCCACACCTGACTTTCAAAAGACGTCTGGGCCAGACAAACTTCAGCGACTTCGTCTGGGAGATCTTCGTAAAGTTCGGTTGCTCTCAGATCCGGATGTTCAGCCAGGAAATCTGCCACCGCTTGTCCCTTCACAGCTGTTTGTGGTAAAAAGCGCATCTCATATTAGGATAGCAGTATGGCCCATTTTGCCAGCCGACCATTTAGTGACGATGGCTTCGTCATGAGCAACCTCAAAGGATTGACTTTTGATATAACATATATAGTCTGGCCCACCAAGTAGTGTCGCATTTTCTAGACAGTGAACACCAATGCCAAACATTCTTTTTCGGTCGGGTTGTACTGATGTTCGGCTCCGATCATAGTCCTGCTCATATAGTAGATTGCCTCTTCATGTCCTTGATCATTATTCTAGGCTAGTAAAGCTCCTAAGAAATGATTCATCGCTCGGGCATATAGCAGGAAAGGTTTTCCCGACACCGGAGCTGTAAGGATAGGTGGTTGCGTGAGGCATCGTTTGATTTCCTCAAACGCTTGTTTGCAAGCATCATCCCAAATGAATGAGATGCCTTTTTCATCAATTTGGTGATGTGTTGGCATCTTTCGGAGAGATTTGAGATAAACCTCCGGATGTATGCTAGTCACCCTTGCAATCCCCTAAGCTCCCTGAGATTTCTTAGAGGTTGCATCTCCTAGACAGCGCAGACTTTTTCTGGGTCTAAGAGAATTTCTTTGGATGTCACCACAAACCCTAAGAATTTACCGCTGGCTACACCCAGGAAAGATTTGTGGGGTTTATCTTCAACTGATGTGCCCGCATGATTTCAAAAACTGTCTTCAGATCTGCTATGTGGTCGCCCTTGGTGCGACTTTTCACTACAATGTCGTCGATGTAACATTTCACTGTTTTACGCATGTGTTCGTGAAAAATTGCATTCATAGCTCTCTGATATATTGCTCCCGCGTTTTTCAGTCTAAAGGGCATGACAGTATAGCAATATACCCCCAGTGGTGTCCTAAAAGAAGTATGCTTTTCATCATCAGGGTACATTTTGATTTGATTGTACCCTAAGAATCCATCTATGAAGGACATTCGTTTAAACCCGCTCGTATTGTCAATCATGACATCCGTGATTGGGAGAGGGAATTCGTCTTTGGGACAGGCCTTATTTAAATCACGAAAATCAATGCAAATTCAGATCTTTCCGTTTTTCTTGGTAACGGAGACTATATTGGCTATTCAGTTAGGGTGTTGCTCCTTCCTAATGAAGCTAGAGTCTATAAGTTTCTTGACTTCTGACTGGATCGCTTCCATTATTTCTAGACGAAACCGTCGCTGTTGCTGTTTGACTAGCTTTACATCCGAATTAATGTTAAGGCGATGCATAGCCACTCAAGGATCAAGTCTGAGCATATCCTCGTAATTCCAAGCGAAGACATCTATATACGCCCGCACCAGAGATATTAAATCTTTTTTCTCGGAGGATGATAAGCTTTCTCTTATAAAGATGGGCTTAGGAATAGGCACATCTCCCAGATCAATCTGGATGATCTTATCTTTTGTGAGTAGTTCGTTGTTCAAAGTGAATATCCTAGAGAGTGTTTAAGTGTTTGATCTAAGGATCTGTGTCAGACTGGATCGTTTCTTCATCTCTGTCTTCCAGGTGGCTTGCTGACACCATGTTTACTGAAAGTTCTGTGAAGAGTTTACCCACACTAACGTCCGACTTGCACGATGACGTGCCAGACGAGTGATTATGGTATAATGATTCTTTGGACTCAGAGGCTGACAGAATTGAAGTTGACACATAGCCCAAACCCCTGCGAGTTCGATGGTAATAGTCAGGGGTCTTCCCTTTCAGAATGAAAGATCAGAGTAGTGTTCGTCTCCCTTTGTCGAAGTTCAAATCAGGACCATTTGTCAGATCATACCCCATGTTTTCCATCATCCTGAGTATATTTGGCTCATAATGAGTGAACTAAGGAGATTCATTTTCGCTTTATGACTCTTGACGAGACATCAATTCGGACTTGATTCTTCCAAAAAAGAATTGGTTTTTGGCCATTCGTCTTGCTGGGACCATGAAGACCGATTCTTGCGCATCAGCGACATCCTGGTACATTTCGAAGGATGACTTCATTGGTACATGTAATTATGTCAAAGCATCCATTGCCGATCAAGGGTCACTATCCACCTCGGTACTAGTGTCTGATGGCACTGAGTCAGAAGCAAACACAGAAAAGTAAGCCAAATTCAACTCTTAATTAATATACCACTCACCTATATCATCGGCGGTGTTATTAACATCGAGCTTATTAATGCTCGTTACAAGTGGATTTAATTCCCACATGTACTTATCTTCCACCTCTGGCTCAGTGTCAGCTTTGTTACCAGAGTCTGGTTCTCCTGGTTGTGAATTCTCGTTCGTTTTTAGAGAGTCTTAGTACAGGAGGGAGTCTGTGAAATAGTTCTCTACCCCCTTGAACGGATCACCGTTCGGACTTTCCCACTTCCGTCAATATACTTCATAACTTGATGGAGAGTGGAGGGGACGATGGAATTACGATGAATCCACGGTCATCCTAGCAGCAAATTGTACGAAGTGTCGGCATCGATCACATAGCACGTCACGTCAGACTTTAGGTCCCCGATCTGGCATTTGAGCTTGATCTTCCCCATTGGGCGCGTACCATTGGCGTTGAAACCATCGATGATAGTCTGAGTGGCGCTCAATCGGTAGGTGGGGATCCCTAAGTGCTGCATGATCCAGCAAGGCATGATGCTCAACACGGATCCTGGATCTACTTGAATGCGGCTCACTTCAGACGATCCAATGTACCCTGTGAAGTACAAGGGCCAATCATGTTTTCCCTTGACCTATATGTCATCTGACGTGAAGGTGATGTAGGGAGCATTTTGGGAGGCATGGAGGCAGTCCTCTTCCTCTTCCTCGTGTGATCCAGTCGGGATCTGGGCCATGAAAATCTCAGCATCAGCTAGGGCTTCTCTCAGAGCTTTTCTTGTTGACTTTGATAGTCTCAGGAGCTCGTAAAGGGTGATTCTGGCCGGGATATTGGCCAATTGAGCCAGGACTTCAAAGCGGTAAGGTGTGGTGGATCCTTTCGCGTTGTCCTTTGGAAGAGCCTTGGAAAAGTGAAGCTCTTTCTGCTTCTCCATCGGTTGCTTTGCGGAGGGCTTGGCTGACCCTGTAATAGGTTTAGGAGGGCTTGCCACCATCTCGTCATACTTCTTTAAATATGACTAACCCGAACGAGTTTCTGCCACGAGCGGTTGTTTGGGTTCTGCGGTAAGGATGATTGTTTCCTCTTCCGAATCAGTTATTGAGGGAATGTCGGCTTTTGTTTCCAGGGAAGAAGCGCACACCACGTTGCAGGATGGAGCTTTTGTTTTGCCTTTGGACTTTCTGTTGGTAACTGTAGTCCATTGTTGGCCTTCCACAAGGTCAGAATGAACCTACATAATTTCTCCATGAGGCGTGGGAACAGTTACAGGACTCTTCTCTTGTTGATGATGTGGGTCCGTATTGATCATTCTTAGTTCCCCTTTCGGGATAGGAACTACTCTGGACAGTGCTGGAGGCTGTTGTCCAAACTGAAGGAATGTTGTCATATTAGCCGTCACTTTCTTCTGTTCTGGATGGAGCTTTAGCATTTCTGTATCGATCAAAGCTTGAAGGATGTCTTTGAAGAAGTAACAGCTCTTGGTGGGGTGCCCCAGCATCCTACAATATAGGCAGTAGTTAAGATTATCGGACTTACCGACTTCTTCAAGATGTCTAGCTTCAGGAAGCTTCAATCTGTTGCTCTTATTGAGTAGCTTGAACAACGAGTCAACATGCTTGTCCTTGAAGGAATATTGCTTGTTGGCGCGTAGCTGACTTGAAGAACCACCTCCCCTAACTGACTGAGGTTTGACGGGGGATTTTGTCTCCGTCGCCAAATTATCTTTCCTTTTTGATTGAAAAATGTTTCTGGCATGCGCCTTGTCGACTTTTCGGGTCTGGGTTTGTTTTCTTCTGCCTTAATCCTGACGACAATTTCTTCAGCCTGTTCACCTTACTGGACCAGTTGCTTCAAGGTGTGGCTCTCAGCAACTCCTATTTGGGTTAGGAGTGAAGCTTGTAGATTGTGGCGACAAGTTTCTACCAGGGTAGCCTCGGTCATACCGCTAGGACATTAGAGTGCCATGTTCCAAAATCTTTCCACAAATGTTTTGACTAACTCCCCCTTTCGCTTCTTCGTGGCTAGGAGAGTAGGCACTGTGATCTCCGAGTCATCTTCAAGAAGCGTGTCAGGAAGAGCTTCTCTAAATCACCCCAATTTTAATTGGAGCCTTCTAAGAGTTTCATGAACCACTCAAAGCAAGCCCTTTTAGAGTGCCGATGAACAAACGTGCCAGGATGGCATCATTATCTATATATTTCCTGTCTGAGACTTGAAGTAGTAGATATGTTGGTTCGGTGACCCCTTGCCGTTAAAAGCTTGTAGGGTTGGAGCTTTAAACTTAGGAGGGTATGGAACAACGTCCCACTCGGCCAGATATGACCGGATCACTCCTATTTCTTGGAGGCCTTTCCGGTTGGTAAGGGCTTTCAGACGGTGGAGAATTGACTCATTCTTTTAGAATGAATATTCTTATGGTTCGGGTTGCCTTCCTCCTTAGATGAGGATTTAGATGATCCGAAATCAGATTGCTCCTTCTCCTCAATATGTACAGAAGATTAGCTTTCTCCCTCGTTCCGTTTGCCTTTGGACTTTTTAGAAGAAGTTTTGGCGGTTGACTTTCTCTTGTCCTCAAGCAATTGTGACAGCATCTGTTTGAGGGAATCGATAGATTCTTGTTGAGCATGAATCATCTCGAATTGTTCCCTTTGGACCTAGGCATATTGTTTAAAGTGCCTGGCCGTCTCCTCAGGAGTATTTGTCATGTACGCGAAGGCTTCCTTCTCTATGAAAGAGTTCGAAGCCTGCGATTCTGCAACAGCGGGATGTGATTCATTTACTTCAATGCCCGAGCTAGGGCACTATAGTTGATCGGGGCAACCGCACCAGTCCGAGTGAGAGTATGCCGATATACTCCTTCTGGTTCCGTGTCAGACTCATCGGACCTGACTGCTAGTTGTTTTTCCCTACTTCTGCTTGTCATGTTTGCAATGACTTCAGGGTACTCCATGTCAGAGAAGGTGCTCCTCCTGTGGGAGCGATACCTTTTGGCTGATCGGGAGGTTGGGGTCAATCGTCTGAACATCGACTGTTTGCTTGTATGTAAGCTGCAACGGCATTTAGAGAGCATTGCCGTGATGAGCCGTTCACAGCAACAAAACGGAGTGATCTGATTAGCACTATTTTTCTTCGTCAAATAATCCCTTAAATCTGTCGGAGGGAGATCAAAGAGATCAGCCTCGGGTTGTCGAGGGCTTTTCAGCTTCTGAAAGCTATCCTTGCGTCGCAAAGCTGAGACGCAGGGTTCTGAGACACAGAGCTCACGTCCTGTAAGACAGACGCGGCTCTCGCGTTTTGGCTCTGAAACGTGGGTCTCGCGCCTCTGCGGAGAAGAGACGCGGACCTCGCGTTGCTGATTCCCGCATCTGGCTAGCGATACTTGAGAAACGTAGGCCTTCTGGGTCCCGCATATAACTGTAGTGACGCGGGTCTCGTGTCTCGGATAAGAGGCATGGACCTCGCGCTGTTAAACGTCATGTTTGGGAAGTGGAGCTTTAGAAACGCAAGCTTAGTAAGCCTCACGTTTAGGTTTCCAAACGCGGACTTCGCGTGTCTGACGTGATTCAGAAGAGACACGGGCTTGAATCTCGTGTCCTGTATCTGCTGGACAGACAGTTGTTCCAGCTTCTCACACTTGTAGTTGACGTGCACCTCGTCTCTGTCGTCACTCAGTATTCCGGTTACATCATATGGGTTGATGGGAACCCCTGGTGACCTAGAACTGAGGAAGAAGACGGGCATGAGCGGGGTGAGCATCAGCAACGCTATCCTCGCAGGTCTCATGGGAGACGTTGACGCGGGTGTTACGTGTGATGCGGTTAGCCACGACATCCTTCTTGTCAGTCGCATCTGAGGGAATCTCAGAGTGAACTAGAAAACGGGTCCCCGAGGAGACCTTGCGTTACTGCCGCGCTCTATGGCTCTTGAAGCCGGAAGAGAGGAACTCTTTATACTTTGTTTGGTCGAACTCGACAATGAGTGATTCGATCATTTTTCTCATGTAGGTGACGTCACCTTGCGCCATAACTTGCTCATCGGTAGAGAAAGTGGTCCCCAGCAGAGTCGCCATCTCTTGTTTGGTAGGAAAAATTGAAGATCGAGGAGTAAATTCTTTATTTGATAGTAAAGAAAATTACAGCAGATCAATAATCCTCTTACAAGAGAGGGGAGATATTCAAGCTCAGACCTCCCCTTTGTTTAAAGCTGGGCTCTTGATGTGGTGATGAAAAGTGAATCTTGTTTTTCGTTGACCGGGTGAATGTCATGACCTCTTAGGAATCCTCTCTTTGAATAGTAGACGAAGTAACACAGCTTCTGTCCACCAAGGATCTTAAAGAGATTGTAGGAAAAAACGAACTTGTACGCAGTAAGTTGTTAGAAGAGTTGAACTCTCTCTTTCTTTTCGGTTGGAAGTCTTGGTGCTTCTACGACTTACAACTGAAGTTCTATTTTTATCAAGAATTTTTTCGATCCCTTTCCATAGCAAACTGGGCTATTTATAGAGGTTTCAGGGGGGGTTAAACGTGTCCCCTAAAAACACTCCATAATGGGGGTTAACTCCCTCATTACGTGGGCTGTAATTGACCCAGTAATGAGGGTAGTTATAACCGAGACGCGGGATTTGGACCACGCATTTTGCCATTAAGGTGATGCTTGAGAAACGTGAGCTTTCAATTCTGTGTCAAGCTTCACGTGAGACGCGGGCTTTGGACTCCGCGTCTTGGTACTGCAATAATGCTGAGACACAGGTTTCAACCCTCGCGTCTTGGTCCTTACAGTGATGTCGAGACGCGGGTTTCAACCCTCGCATCTTGGTGCTGTGCTGGTGGCGATGATTAGCCTTGCGTCTGGAGCTTGGATTCTGCATTTTGCCAACTTGTCTTCAGTGATTTTTAGATAGCCTACAATTATGGAGTATTTTTAGGGGACAATTTTACCCTTGAAACCCTAATAAATACTTCAGTTTGCTACTGAAGAGGGATCAGAGATTTTTGGTTGCAAATCCCGGAGAAATCAGAATCTCTAGTTGAGGAATACAAAAGAGTTTGACTCTTCTAAAAAAACTTGCTGAGTACAAATTTTGTTTTGCCTCAATTCTCTTTGAGATTTTATTGGACATGAGCTGTGCTCTCTGTCCATAGTCCGAAGAGAAGATTTCCCAGAAGGTCAACAAAAAACAAGAGTCACTTTCCATCGCCACATCAAGAATCTGGCATTAAACAAAGGGGAGATTTGAGCTTGAATATCTTCCCTCTCTTGTAATCGGATTATTGATCCGTTATAATTTTCTTTACAATCAAATAAAGAATTTACACACGCCTTCAATTTTCCCACCAAACAATGACATACCAGGCCATCAGGTACGTATATGGGAGCTCGACCCTGGGATTGGGAGTCTTGACTAAGGGACGTCCGTTAGAATCTGTAACGGGATTCCCCTCTGCATCCACAACGGCTTCCACTCGGTAGAAGCTTTTTGCAAATGCGCTCAGCCCGCTCTGTATCCCGGTTACCATCGCTGGAAGAAGGGCAATATACTTTTCATGGGCTAACAAGACCGCTGGGTACACTACGTCGGCAACAATTACTTCATGCGGTAGTGTTGGCACCACACAACGCTTCAGCCATAACATGAGGAAGCCCGCCAATAGAGCCGGGCCAGAGATGGGAACTTGGGCTTGGTGATGAAAACTTTCAAAAACTATATCAGGTTTGAAAGTGTCCTCATTCGACTCAGTGGTGTAGGAGCTGGTGGAGGCACTGATCCTCTCAGCAATTTTCTCATTAGTGCAAGGGGCCAGACTAGTCACTGGGCTATCTTTTTCGTTTATACCGTTGAACAAGTAGCTGGCCCAGGACATTTGCTTAACGCCACTGTTCCTCCAGGAAGATATATGCCCGCAAATATGGAGGTAGCACAGTACTTCCCAGTATGTCTCATACACCTGAGGGTCCTCTTTCCTCAAGAGGTGAAGCTCCTCAGAAGTTGGGACATATTCTTCATAGGGGGAATCTCCCATCACTAGCCCCGAGACTTCATACATCTCATGAAGGGCAAGCCTTATTTCTCCCACGGGAGTGAAGAAGGTGCAAGTTTCTGGATTGTAACGCTCCAGAACAGCGTAAAAATGTTGCGTACTCTGCGGAAGGCCGTATTGAACAGCCCTAACGGCCTCGTACAGCCCAGCCTGTAGCAGAAGGTCACCAAGTTTTACTAAGACAAACCTTACCATTCTACACCACCAATGCTTGCCAGTAGAATGAATCCAGCCGATCGCACGAAATTCAGGAGGGACGTCACCCCCACCTCCAAGAATTGTTGAAGGAAGGTAGCTCCAAGCCGGGGGGGTCTCTCCCTTCGGATACTCACTTCTGACCAAGCCGAGTACTAACCTCAGCACACACCTCCCATGCCCGACGGTGTAGGCTTCATGGGCACCTATTTTGCCCAAAGAGACTCCAGAGTAGGGCGTGACCAAATCCAAACCCATACCCGACGCACCGACATGTGCTGCAGATAGGCCAGGGGATATGTCATCTCCATGTTCAGAAGGAAGAACTTTCTATCGCCAATTTGGCGGAGCCATTTGTAGTTCCCATCATAAAGGGCAGTCTCATCCTCTTCGATTGAGTCACAAAAGAAGAAAGCAGGCTTCCTTAGCAGATTGTGAAAATCTGACTCAAATAGCCGATCATAAATAATCTCCTGAAGGGTCAACATACTGGCCTTGGAGATCCTCTCCTTTTGCTCCTTTGACTTACCAGTAGTCACAGGAGCAGTCTTCTAAAGCGCGAAGATCAGATTACGATCAGCGCCACCTATGTGCCCAAAGTGGCACTTCTTGGATAGAGGGCTAGAAGAATATCACACTGCAATGAAGACGACGCTTAGTCAAAAATCTAAAAGAAAATGGCTAAAGTGTTTGAAACTCAAACGTAGGAGTAAATTCAGACGTGAAAATCAGCAAAATCCACGTCTAGACTTAAAAAAAATGCGAGGCTTGTATGAAGCCCGCATCTCAAGGTCCATAATAAAAAAAAGTTCTAAGTATTGAACTCAGACGCGAGACTCAGAAAAACCCGCGCCTGGCCTTAAAGACATAAGGATCACATGAAGTCCGCATCCGAACCTCCCACACTTAGAAAAATTCTGAGTATTGAGTTCAAAACGCATGGCTCAATGAGGTCCGCATTCAACAAATAGATACGGACTCAAGTTGATGAGGCGAAGCCCGGAGGTCGTCAAACCCGCGTCTTGCTTACCAAATTCAAAAGCTGCATCTGAGAATCAAGCACGGGCGTGAGCCTCGCGTTGGCGGTTCACATTCAAAAGAGACTTAAGAGTTAAGAGAACTCTTTAAGCCTCTTTAATGGCGAAAACCAATTCAAATGCCATTTTATTACCTGAAATGGGGGCCTTCTGTGTAGAAGAACTGCCCATTTGATCTCTGGAGCAATAGCGCTTGAGAACGAGGAAGCAGGTTTGGTCTTCGGTGCCATTCTGACCCTGAAATCGGTGTTGAAGATGATGAAAATGGAAAAAAGTTTTAAGCTTTTCTTAACCCTAATACAAAGCTCCGCGAAGAAGAAGAAGAGTCTAATAATGGCTCTTGAAAAACTATTGTCTTTTATAGGCACAGTGATCCGCAGAGATACGCGGCGCTTGTCTCGAGGCCTAATCCTTGCCCGACGCGTGGCATGCATCTTAAATGGACGCGAATTTCGCGCGTCAAAGGAAAGATGTCCCCTCAACTCCGCCGGACACGTGACAACGCACCCAGAACGCGAGACTTGCATTTAACAAAATCGCGTCCCTCCAAGGGTCGCATCTCTTCAGCAAGACCAAAGCTGCGTCTAGTTAACAGGGCGAGAGCTGTGTCTTCACTTTAAAGATCGCGTCCCTCCAGAGGCCGCGTTTCTTCACCAAATTAATAGATGCGTCACCATTCTGAGTGAGGATTGCGTCTCTAGAGCAACATGACCACTGCGTCTATAAGACTTGCATTAAATCTTCGCTTCTGCAATCATTTTAACAATACACTAGCACAAGCAGACGACTGTTTACCCCTGGTTCAACAGTACACTAACAACCAGCTCAGAACTCCGAGGAGGTCTGAACTATGTATCTAGACACTCACCATGATCATCTCTGGTGGCTTCAAAGGGTTTTACAGTATACTCATGAAGACCATATTCCAGACAGGATCAAGCTCAGGACATCTCAAATGATTGTCAGTCCAATCATGAGGAGTATTAATCCAACCAAGGTCCAAAGTATTTCAAAATCCATCCCAGTCAACCGCGGAATATCGAAAAGTTTGGAGGGGGTTCTGTAGACTATACAAAAATCACGAGGATAAGTCATTAGAAGGCAGAGTCCAAGACTCCAGACGCGGGGCTAATTATAGCCACTCGTATAATGCCAAGGCGCAGGGCATGGAGCCTGCGCCTCAACGTTGGTACAGTACCAAGACGCGAGGGTTGAAACCCGCGTCCCAGTTATTCAGTAATAGCCAAGACGCGACTCGAAGCCCACGTCCTTACATCAGTATAGTATCAAGACGTGAAAGCCTGAAGCCCGCGCCTGGTAGAGTTCGAAACTCACGACAAAACGCGAGGCTCAAAGCCCGCGTCTCGGTTATAACTGCCCACATTACTGGGTCAATTACTGCCCACAAAATGAGGGAGTTAACCCCCATTATGGAGTATTTTTAGGGGACACTTTTACCCGCTGAAACCTCTATAAATAGCCCAGTTTGCTATGGAGGAGGGGCGAAAAATTTGATCAGAAGAACTTCGGTTGTAAGTCTTAGAAGGACTAGAATCTCCAGCTAAAAAAAAGAGAGTTCAACTCTTCTTACAACTTGTTGTGTACAAGTTTGTTCTTTCCTAAAGTCTCTTTGAGATTTTTGGTTAGACAGAAGCTGTGTTACTTCGTCCATCGTTCAAAGAGAAGATTCCTAAAAGGTCGTGACGTTCACCCGGTCAACGGAAAACAAGAATCACTTTTCATCGCCATATCAAGAACCCAGCATTAAATAAAGAGAAGATTTGAGTTTAAATATCTTCCCTCTCTTATAATCGGAGTATTAATCCGTTGTAATTCTTCATTGATTCAAGAAAATTTTACACGAATTTCTACCACCAAACAGTGATATATGTGCATGTGTGATATATGTGAGTGTATACTATATGTATATTAGAAGTGATACCTGTGTATGGTATGGTGGATATCGGAAATCTATAATACACTAATAAAAATATAAATAACTATTGACATAGCATTAGAATATAAAATCTTCATATTGTAATGAAAACCATGTCACTTGTTACTTATATACACACTGTATCAATTGAATATCAGTTTAAAGTAAATGGATAATCTAATTGAGTATTTATGTTCACTTACAATTTAGATAGTGATTGCGTATTTTAAAATATTCAAAAAAAACCTTTATACTTTTTCTTTTTCTTTCTTTAATTTACAAGAGGTGAGTGTTAAGAGGTTAGATCAAGAATCAATGATCTCTAGGATGGGCTTTGGGCTAGTCGAGACGCTCGAGCGTCCAACTTTAACTTTGAGTCACCTTTTAGGATTTAGTTGTTTTGGGGTTGTCATGAGAATAGACATGCAAGACAGATTAGAAGGATCGGTATGGCTCTCAACTTATAAGTCTCCTAATCTTAAGTCAGGAGAAGTCTCGAGCCTCAAGCCAAATAAAGTAGATATAATTAGGACATACACGGGGATCTCGTGATTTGTGTTGTTTATAAGATATAAGGTATCAAAGTCATCTCGGACCTGAAGAGCTCTGGCAAAAAAGGGGATCACTCTCCTTATCCTTTTCCTAGGGGGTCGCTTTAGTGCATTAAGGGTGGGTGGAAGCAGAGGCCCCAAAGCCCCCCCAAGCGGCATGGGCTTCGGGCCGATGTAAAAGCTTAAGCAATAAGTTCAGGGATAATTTCACAAAAATATCTTAAACTTTTGTGGTCCGTTCAAAATTATACTCCTACTTGTTTTTTTTTTTTTTTTGGAATCAAAGTGAAACCTCTAACTTTAACAACCATGCAACTTGCTCCTTTTTGTTAAACAAACATTACTTCCATCTAGCACGTGCATGTCACATGTTTTTCCTTAGACCAAAATACCCTTATCTTACCCTATTTAATCCCCTTACCCCCAAGCTTCTCACCTCACCTGTATCCAACTACCCTCCCATCTCATGACTTAGTCCCTCTTATAATTATTAATTAATTACAAAACCCAATCCCAAAATAAAGTATCTCATTTCATTGATCTCTCTCCCCCCAGCTCTCAGCTTAGCACCTAGATCCTGAAAAAATGATGGGGGTGATCGGCGAGCTTCCGGCCTGAAAGCCTTGGCCAGAACACCCTCCGTCCGATCGCCAACCTCTGCTTCGCCCTCTTCGTCCTTTTTGTACTAATCTTCACCATCATCACCGCCACATACTAGCCCGATGACCCCCTCCTTCACTCGCCTCGCTTCCTTCCTCACCTCCACCTCCACCTCCAACGCCACCTTTCGCTCCGAAGACTCCGTCCTTCGCACTGGCGAGGACTGCCTCAACTCCTCCTCCCTCGACTCCCAACTCCCCTTCATCCAACTCTCCGACCTCATCATCACCACCGATTCATCATCATCACATCCATCATCATCCACCGACAATCATGACAATGCGGTTGTAGACCCCCCATTGTCTCGATCCCGAGGCGACCGCGAATGAGGCAACTACTCCAACTACAACCCGAGGACCCCATTGACTGCAGGCTCCTCGTGGTCTTCCACCTCATGATGCGCCAAGCAATCGAGCAGTTCCACGACATCCACTTCTACAAGTTTGACAAAGCCCCTCGGCGCAGGTAACGCCATGGCCTATGACGTGACCTGGCGATTCCAGCCCAAGGACACCAAACGGGTTGGATTCTACAAAGATTATTGCTAATTCGAGCTATCGAGGTCGCCCAATTGCACTTATTCAGTCATCAATATTGGGGATTACCACGACGGGCTCAATGCCAGGAAGAAGAAGAAGGTTAAGAGCAAAAAGAAGAAAGATTTCGTCCCGAAGAACGCAACGATGGCCGTGGAACAGGAGGAGAAGGTCGTTATGCCAGAGGTCGGCGAGGCAGTTAATGGTACTTTGCACCTAAGGTAGTCAACGGTACTTTTCACATCAATAAATTGACTGCCCAAGCTCCTCACGAGAGGTAAAAGTAACTGAAGGCGCTCTGGTCATTGCACGTCGTCTGTTAACACGAGTCTCAAAGTAAAAAAAAGAAAATGAGAGTATTTTGGGGGAATTAAAATTGTATGGGTAATATTTTAAAAATATGCAGAAAGTTTAGGGAATTTTTGTGAAATTATCCCATAAGTTTAAGAGGTTAAATCGATCAATCATGCACGAATCTCAGCGCAACGCGTGGGAGACTTGGCACGTGCTGCTATAAATTGTCCTCAGCGAGTCGGATCAAGTGGGCTCCCATTTCTCGATCCAGAGAGCGATATATAGTGTTCGAAGAGGAGGAGAGGGAAAAAAAAGAATAAGACGAAAAAAGAGACAGAGAGTGAGGCGGCGGCGACCTGAGAATTTATCACGATCTCGTCGACGATGTGGCGGAGAGCTAGGTCCCATCTCCAGAGCCTCTCCCCATGGCGATCTCGCTTCCTCTATCGCCTCCGCCCTCACCCCAACGGCGAAACCCTAAGCAATCGCGTGCTCCTCGCCTCAACTGCCCGCCTTTTCTCCACGGAATCTGGTGAGCTGCTGGTCCTTCGATCTGGATCAGGCTTGAGATCGATTCGATTCAGTCTGAATTTTTTTTTTCTTGTTGTTTTTGGATTAGATAAGGGATCGTTGAAGAAGAAGGTGGAGGATGTGATGCCGATCGCCACTGGACTCGAGCGGCAGGAGCTCGAGGCTGAGCTCGAGGTTTTCTTTCTTTTACTTCTTTGCTTTTTTTTCAATTTTTTTTCTTTTTTGTTTGACTTTTCTTGTCTCTATTTGGATTGATTTTGCCTTGATTTTTCTAGGGAAGGAAAAGGTTTGATATGGATGCACCGGTTGGTCCCTTTGGTACCAAGGTATGTTTTTTATTCTTGAGTTTGTTTCATATTTTTGAATGTGCTAACAGAACTGGAAGATAAAATGCTATGATGTGGGAGTATATCTATTTATTGCGTTGTATTTTTGTAAGAATTTGAGTATTCTTCTTAATTTTTTTCCCCTTTTAAGAATTTGAACATTCTTCGGCCTGTAGCTTGTGGTAATCACCAGAGGAAAATTAGGATTCCTTCTTATTGGGAGACACTTGTTTGTTTTAGGTTTGAAGTGACTGCACATGTCTTATGTTGCTGATTCCATAAAAAGGATTTTAATTATCTTGTTTGTGTGGACTCTCAAGAGCTTAACCTTTTTTAAAATGGCCAATGAAGGTGATAACATGCATTGCTTTTTGTAATATGTGAGCTGTTTTATTTGGAAATTTGTAGCCTGTCTGAATGTAGCATGGAATGGAACAAATCTTAACACGCTGGCTACTTGTGGGCCACGAAATCCTGAAGTGGATTAATTGTGAAATAATTCAGTCCCTCGCAAGAGATAGAGGATGCAATTATGTTGATATGTTAGTTGCACTCTTTCTCGAGTTGGAGTGGTGCTAGGTTCCTGCAATAGCAATTCTGTCTTCTTGTTAATACCACTATTCTTGGTGTTCCTTGTATAAAGGAGACCTCAAACAGTTGTACAAGTTGAACCAAGTGTATGAATGCAACCGACTGTTATGCTTAATTGTAATTGATATATTTTGTATCACCAACTCCAAGTGCATATTCTCCATGCAAGATGCTATAGTAGGAAATGTACAACTGGTGAGGACAAGTTTTTTCAATCCTGCAAGAATTTAATGTGCAAAAAGCTGGATACTGTTGATATGTGCGGTGGCAAAGGGCACAAAAGGCTTAATTTAGCAGTTCTTTGGGGTTGGCCGTATGAATATTCGTTCCTCTACAAAGTTCTATTAGAGGCCATCTCATGATCCAGACCTACTAATATTGCAATCTTAATCTAAATTTGGTGTGTTCGACTCTTCTTCCTTGTATCTTCTCTTTGTCCTCATTGGATATTTATGACTTCTAACTTGGTCACATCTAAGCCATTGCAAATGGTTTATTATTCTTTCTACCTCTAGTTTCTTATGAATGCTTATTTTTATTTTCCTTTCTTTTTATTTCCTTGTATTACTGCTCTTCCATCTTAAGATCCTCATTTCATGTACAATCATGTTTCAGATACGTTGTTTCCTTATTTACCAATCCTCGGATTTCAAATCGTGAAGTCATGTCAACACATATTGTATTGGATCAATACTTATATTTTGTGTGAAAATTTGGAACTTGCCATGTATTGGGCTGTTATGTCATGTTTTTGTGGTTGTGTTCATGTTGCATTACATAATCATCCTTTTAATTTCATGGGTATTCTATGATTTACAGAATGCTCTTGAAGCACCCCATTTATGTGTACGGGTGAAAAAGTTGAAAGTGTATTGCAAAATTTTCTTGAATCAATGAAAAATTACAACTCAAAATTCCAACTACAAGAGAGAGAAGACACTTAAACTCATTTCTTCTCTTTGTTTAAGGCTGTGTTCTTTACGTAGCGGTGAAAAGTGAATCTTATTTTCCGTTGATCGGGTGAACATCAAGCTCTTTTGGAAATCTTCTCCTTAGATCACAGATGGAGTAGCACAGCTCCTATCCAATGAAATCTCAAAGAGATTTAGACAAAAACTTGAACTCAGCAAGTTGGTAGAAGAGTTTTAACTCTTTATGAGTATTCCTCGGCTGAAAAATTCTGACCCCTCTTCGATAGCAAATTGAACTATTTATAGGGATTTCAGGGGTAAAACTGTCCCCTAAAAATCCTCCATAAGGGGGTTAACTCCCCTCATTACGTGGGCAGTACTTGACCCAGTAATAGAGGTAGTTATAACTGAGACGCAGGGCTCCTCTGCAGTTGGAACGCGGGCTTGAGCCCTGCGTTTAGGCGTTGAGGTAATGCTGGACGCGGGTCTTGAGCTCCGCGTTTGGGTGCCGCGGTGGTGTTGAAACAGGAGCTTCAAACTCTGTGTCGAGCTTCTCGTATGAGATGCGAGTCTTGAGCTTCACGTTTGGGCGCCACTGTGGTGTTGAAACGCGAGCTTTAAGCTCTGTATTGAGCTTCACGTGTGTGACGCGGGCTTCAAGCTCTGTGTCTGAGTACTGAAGTTATGCTGAGACGCGGGTTTTTATTTCTACGTCTTGGCATTACAGTGGTGTTGAGACGCGGGCTTCGAGCCCCGCGTCTTAGCTTTGTAGTGATGCTGAGACGCGGGTTTCGTGCCTCGTGTCTTGACATTGCGTCAATGATTTTTATCAACCTTGCGTCTGAAGTATGGGCTTTGCATCTGTCTTCAGTGATTTTTAGACACTCTACACTATGTCAGCCATCTACTCTAGCTCTGTGTACATAGTCCTTATCAATATCACCTTTTGTTAGCCCAAGGTTCAATCACCCGGTTTTATGGTTTTGATGATAATAAACATATGTGGTTATTTGTAATAATCAAATTCAAGTGTTTAAGTTTATCTCAGGGTTCTAAGAATTCAAGAAGTTTTCTTCCTCTAAAGGAAGGTGTTGGAGACTCAAATACGGGATCACTCAAAGCACTCAAACGTCGCTAATGGAGAAGCCCGGTTGAAGATCTTGTAGTCACCTAGAGCCTTGTAAGATATTATTTTGTTAAAGTGTAGAATATGATAGTAATGCTCAAGAAGTTACACACACAAAATACACGATTTCGAAAAATACAAGGCTTGGTAGTACCGGTATTTTGCATGATTGGTTTTGATACGTGTTTCATAATTTTTTTTAAAATTTTATAACAAGTTTAGAACATGTATTTCATCACCTATACATTGCTACATTACCCTTAAACAAATACAAAATATTTTGAAAATTGTTTGAATTTTAAAAATCATACATTAAACTATTTCAGGCCAGAACGGTCGACCCTGGTCGACCGGTGCCCATTGCAGGCCATATCGATCGACTGGGCCTTTGGCCAGGGCGTGCACGTTTGTGGACGTTGTCGGTCGACTGACTGAGAGACCCTTACTCTCGGTTGGGGTCAGTCGATCGGGTCGGTCGATCGACAACTTAAAATTTTCTTTTTAAATACCGTGCGGTCGACCGCCCGGTCGACCGGAGCCAACGACTTTATTGTGGATGACTTATCGATCGATCGGCCGGTCGACCGAGAGGCTGTCAGATGGCCATAACAGCTAGTTTTTGAATCTGTTTTGTTTTTAGTGGATTCCAACGGGTATTTTTGGTTTTCAAGTGTCTAAACACACCCAAATGACCTAGTATGATTTTTAAATAATATTTATTCATTGCCTATATATATGGGTCATGGGTTTTAGGCTTGGACAAAAATATACACAAGTTTTCAAGTTTGTTTCTAAAGAGAAGATTTTATAGCTTTCAATCTCTAAGTTCTTTCTTTCCAAAGCTATTTTCAGTTGGTTTTAAAACTTCTCTGCTCTTTCTAACTGATTTTCATCTCTCACTTAAGTTCTTGAGCATCACTTTATATTCCTCTCTATAGGAAGTTGTAAGAGAGAGTGTTTGTGATCTTGTTAGATCACCAAGTGCTTTGTAACCTCAATTGGCCTTTGTGCTACCTCCTGTGTAGAGGGTTGAGTTGGTGGAGTTGTGTACTCCAGTCTTGTGTAGACCAAGTTGTAATTCCTTTGTGGAAGGTTCCTTTGTGGAAGATCCCTTAGAGGATAGTGAAATCCTTCATAGTGGTGAAGGCGGAGACGTAGAGCGGTGGCTCGAACCTCGAAACATATTTTCTTGTGTTTGCGATTGATTGTGTCTTGCCCTCTATTGTTTATCTTTTTTTTCATACTTGTAAAATTGTTCATCTTGCATTCTATAATTGCTTACATTCCATCACTTTCATTACCGGTCTATAGGAATGAGTGGAGAAAGCTGATCCATGTGCCCGATCCGGCGTAATTCTCTTTTGGTTCATGTAGCCTACCCCCAATACTTGGGACAAATGGCTTAGTAGTAGTAGTAGTAGTAGTTGTTGTCTATACTCACTCAACAAGGAGGCAATTGAGCACCTCAACTCATTATCTAGAGAAATCAAAGAGGAGAAGTTCTAGAGCCCTTCACGGAGAATTCGGCTTCAATTCTTGTTTTGAGTGAACGTTTGCATAATTCATCATAAGTAGTTCTAAAATTGCATTTGATTAGCAAAACACTTATTCAACCCCCCCCCCCCCCAGGTGTATTTCACCTTTAGGGTGAACAATTGATCTTAAGTAGTGAAACATCGAATAATTGACGCAGACTGTTGCTTGAAGGCAATTCTTGGCTGTAAATGCTATGTTTATCATCTTTTCTTTCTGTTGTCTTCCTGAAGTTACATTTCATAGTCTCTATTATGCTAATTCCAAATTGCTTAGATTGCTCTTTCCACTTAAGAATTAGTCCTCCATCCAGTCACATTAACTAAAGTGATATAGCTGGCCAACAACAAACACTAATATCTGGAGGCTTCTAGTTCTGTCCATCATTAATTCAAAAGTCAACAATTCATTTGTATTGCTACAAATCCCCCCTTTTTAAATTACAAGAAGATGTATAATCTGAATGTAGAATTCATTTGACTATTTTAATGCAATCAGACGTTTGAGTGAAAAAAAGTTTCCTTTGTTTTTCTCTTTTACCTTCTTTCTTTCTCCTGTTTTTTTGTTTACTGTTTTTTCTGTTCTATTTGTGTGTGTGTGGTGGTGGTTTTTTTTTTTTTTTTGGGGGGGGGTGGGGGTTGGAATGGGGACAGGACAACCAATTTATTACTTTAACCTTAGAAGGTTAGACACCTTATGGGATTGTATTCTTATCTGTTGTTCATTTACCTGATAGAAAGTGATATGAAATATGTGAGACTATGAGGGCGCAAAACATTGACATTATTCTGTTTTTATTTGGACTAGTGGCAGTCTCTTCTATCTTTTAATCTTAGAAGGTTAGAAACCTTAACGATATTATGTTATTATTATCTGTTGATTCATCAACCTGATAGAACGTTATACGTGACACTAAGATAATGAGAGTATGAAACAGTGATAATATTTGTTCTTATTAGTGATGTTACTATGTTCTTATTTGGCTTCGTCTCAAGCTCTTTCTTCCCTGAATAATTTTCCATTTATAAATATAAGCTACGAGTACTGGTTTTTAAAAGTCCACATGTGCATCCGTAACATTTACGGAACTACGAATATGTAACATGTAGGTGGGATGCAGCAGTGGATTACTCTTTATTTCTTGTTGGTTTTTAGGTGAGAATGCCTCATATGATCATTGTAGAATCATAATTATCCATAAGAACTTTTATCTTAAAAAAATTCTGTTATTGAATGTTTAGTATCATGTCATAGGCGTTCGTTAGAGATTATGTTTATTGGTCAGTTGCTTTCCCTGCATTACGTAGCATAGTTTGAAAGCTCGAGAAATCTTAAATACCATTTATTGGTGTGCCGGACATAATTTTATTTCTAAAATACATTGAACAAACTCAATTAAGCCCTCCCAATGGCAATTATGCTTTATGACCATGAAAATAAAATAGAATAGTATATAAGGTTTCTGTATGAGATGGAGGGGCTCAACCTTCTTTACATCTCTAATCAATATAGTGAATATTATGGATGAGGGGCCAGGGCTCCTCTCTCAAAAGCCTCATGAAAAGATACTGCAGAAATCTCATACCCTGACTATTATTGTTTCTTTCAATCAAGAATATATGTACCCGTCAAATCTCTTCTTCCTGTATAGAACTGTGGAAGGGAGCAAGGATATTTCATAATGAATGTACAATGTGGCAGACCTGTAAACTGTTATCCTACAATTTGGAATACTTAATAGTTTTTGGGGCACTGGATCATGTTAGATTAACATCATAAGCATCTTGAGGCATGCAGTCTTTGACATTGCCCCAATAATCTGCATCCATTCCTGTAGTCAAGCTTGGGTTGCCAGTACATTTTTCAAGATGACTACTAACTAAACAATAACTTGTACCAGCAAAAATCAAGCCAGTAATGCTTGTCTGAGCTGATCTAAATTGGTAATGACTTGTCTTAGTAGCAATGCAGGACAAATTACTCCATCTTTAGTATAGCTTGACATTTATTTTAGTGCAAGCTGGATTATAAAGTTAAATTGTTCTCTAGAGATTGATACTTGTTACTCGGTTGGTTTGTGTTTTGAAGCAGTTATATGAATAATGTTGTGTTTATTCTATTTTAGATGCCTTTCTTTGTTTAAGGGGCAACTCTTAGGAAATGTTGTATGCGCGATTATGATTGTTTTCCTTGAGAAAAAGGATTCATGTACATGAGCCCATAGAATCGGACAGCTGGTTTTGTTGTTATTATTTTATTGTTATATTTGTTCATTTTGGTTTTCTCAGGCAGTGCTCTTTTTTTGTTGTTGAAAACTTCTTAGGCATCTTGCAGATGGTGATGCATGTAGTTGCCTGTTCTTGGTAGCTTCTTTGTGAAGTTTTCACTTGCAATTGGTTGAAGTCCTGCTATGCTGTGGGTTTATTTATTCTTTCTAGTCGTATTTGTTTATGCATAATTTTTTATTGATCCGTTACATTGTTGAAATTATTGTGACTTTATGTGTTCTTTGAGGTCTCTTTTGTCAATTTTATATGTGAATTGTCTCTTTGCATGTTGGTTTGGGGACATGTATTCTTGTATGGCAACAGGGACCACATTATGTGACACCCACTCTTTTTGTTGTCAGATTTGATTCTCCTCCTATTCTTTTCACCCCATTTAAAGCAGTTTTTTAACTGGTTCTGAACTCACTTTCTTTCATTTTGTAGAGATCTTTTCATGTATAATTTTGGGCTAAATTGAGATAGTGGGTTTTGGAGTGTTTCCCCCGCTTTCCCCTTTTATTGAATTTTCTGTCACATGTTAGTTCTGAATCTATAAGCGTTAATGTTACAAGTATAATCTGTAAATTTGATCATCAGACCATTGCATAAAATTCCTTGTTTGAAATGTTTGTAGGAAGCACCTGCTGTCATCCAGTCCTATTACAACAAAAGAATAGTTGGTTGTCCTGGTGGTGAAGGTGGTAAGTTGCTTAGTCTCTACCTCCTGGTTCTTTTTGCCTGTTCTAGACATTTATAGCTGTGCAGGTCTACTTTTGTTATGTGAAGGAGTAGATGGAATGATATTTCATTTTTTCTAAGTCATCATATCTAATCTTGTGTGCTGGAGCAAACATTTTCATTATCTTGTTACTGATGGGGTGATTTAGTTACATTTTGATTCAGGAACTTATTTTGATATCTTCATTTGTTTGCAGAGGATGAACATGACGTTGTGGGTTCTGGTTGGAGAAAGACAAGCCACATGAATGTCCTGTGTGCTCCCAGTACTTTGTGGTGAGTGTGACCACTAGTTTCTCATTTTACTTCCATGCCAAATGATATAGAAAGAAGGTTGCCGTCCTCGTGCTCTTTAAATGTACCTGTTTTTCTGATAATTTTCGTTTTTCCCCTCTTTTCTCCCCACTACAGCTTGAGGTTGTTGGCGATGGCGGTGACCCGGACGGACACGATGATGAGCACCACCACTAAGGCATGACCATCTTTTGAAAATAAAAATCGGTGAGCCAGATGGTTCTCTTATATTGTGCAGCTTCAAACAGCTTTTTGGGTACTTTTGCTGATCAATTTTCTTGCCCATGTATGACCATTTGTATTTTCTGTTAGTGTTTTTTGTTCGTAGATGACCATAAGCCGTCTACTTGATATTTGGATTCTTTCGGGCTTAACAATGCATCATCAAATAATTGATGGCCACATTAAATTCTGTTTCCTCTTCTTTCTTTATGGCAAACAAATAATTTAGGTTTGTTTTAAGCGGGCAATTGTACTGTTCTCCACTCTCTTTTTGATCTATAACCAAGAATTATAAGCAAGGAGAACTGCATCTGTATGACTGCAGTTTTGTATTCTCATTGTCAGCCGTAACATGTTTGCAGTGATATTATTATTAGGGGGTATTATTTTCGTCTTATTGATTCCATTGTACGAGTTTTTATTGCGACTTTTGATACTCGGATATATACATGATAAATATGCTAGTTCCCCTTTATTCAATGTTCATTCTGAAATTATGCTGCTTGTATGTTTTTGGTTACCATGCCCGTGATGTCTCTCTTCTACCTGAACTCTGCTATGCCTTCCTCGGTTGCTTCTGCGCGTAGCAAGGATCTATGATTCCCAAAGCTGCACTCGATGCAACTGAGCCGCTGATGTTGTTGTCATAGTATTATTCATCATCTCTCTGGTCTAAGCCTGTACATTTACTTGCACCTTTGTGAAGATAAACCTCAAACATTGATTTGAGATGGATAAATTAAATTCTTCTGCTGGGCAATGAGATTTACAACCATTTCCTACCTTATAACTTTGTTCTCTCAGTAGCAGCAGGAGTAAGCATAATTCGTATACTAGTTTTCCCAGTGTCCTTACTCTTTTGTTTCCTTCGTTGAATGTAAATGAGTTGCTTGTTTTGGGTTTCATTAACTGTGGTAGTTGTTTCTTTGCTTTCTTGTTTTGGGCCTTTTGCTTTTATGTTGTTTGCAATACAATGATGATGCTGATGTTTTTTCACAAAATATTATTGGATAACGATTCCTTGTTCAAAATATTGACATCTGATCTGATTATGGTAAATTAAATAAAAACCCTCAAAGACTTTGGAAGCCTCTCCTTTGATTTGGTCCCCAAAATGATTTCAGAAAAATTCGGTGGTTAAATTAAAGAGCTGTTGGACAATTTGATTTCCAATCCAAAGAGACACATGCATTTCATTTTATCTCTTGCAGAAATTTTAAATGCCACCACCTCTATCTCCATCTCCATTTCTATGCCACAAACACAAGAAATGGTCTCAAGCAGAGAAACCTCTCCCCTTCTTCTTCTTCCAGCTCTGAGAATCCCTAATGGAAGCCAAGAAGGCTAAGATTCTCGTCACCGTGGTCGTCACCGGCCTCCTGATTCTGGTCGCCGTAATCCTCTGGCATTCCCTTGGTGTCTCCAAGACTTTCTTCATCCTCGCAGGCATCGACCTGGCTGCGGTCCTGGCCGTCGTCGTGTGGCTGATCGTCCAGTATGCTGTTGGTGATCGAAGACACACATCGATGGCACAGCGAGCACTGGAAAGCGAAGAGCTGCGCCTCGAGTACAGTTACCTCCGCAAGGTCGCCGGTCTCCCTGCAAGGTTCCACTACGAGGTCCTGCAAGCCGCCACGGACAACTTCCACACGCTGATCGGCCGAGGCTCCTCCGCCTCCGTCTTCAAGGGCGTTCTCGACGATGGCACCGCAGTCGCTGTCAAACGGATCGAAGGATCCGAGCATGGGGAGGAGTTCCTCTCCGAGGTCACCGCCATCGGCAGCGTCCAGCATGTCAACCTCGTCCGCCTCCTCGGCTACTGCCTCGTCCCGAGGACCGGAGCGCGCTTCCTCGTCTACGAGTTCGTCCACAACGGGTCACTAGACAAGTGGATCTTCCCCCGGAGAGGTCTGCAATCCGACCACCTCAGGTGCCTGCCGTGGCCGGCAAGATACCGAGTCGCCATCGACATGGCGAAGGCATTGGCCTACCTCCACAATGACTGCCGGGCGCGGGTGCTGCACCTCGACGTGAAGCCGGAGAACATCCTGCTCGACGAGAACTTCCGGGCGCAGGTCTCGGACTTCGGGCTGTCGAGGCTGATGGGGAAGGACGAGAGCCGGATAGTGACGACGGTCCGGGGCACGAGAGGGTACTTGGCCCCGGAGTGGTTTATTGGCCGGGGAGTGTGAAAAATGCGACATATTCAGCTTTGGGATGGTGTTGCTGGAGCTCGTCTGCGGGCGGCGGAGCCTGAGGCTGGTCGGGGACGCCGCGCAGAGGGAGTGGTCCTATCTGCCGAGGATCGTTATGGAGAAGGTGAACCAGGGGAGGATGATGGAAGTGGTGACGAGAGACTGATTCAGGGTGGAGGCGGCGGCGCTGTTGTCGCCGAGAGGGAGGTGAGGGTGCTGGTGTACGTCGCTCTGTGGTGCGTTCGGGAGGAATCAAAGCTCCGGCCGAGCATGGCGGAGGTGGTGGACATGCTGCAGGGAAGGGTGGAGGTCGAGGCGCCGCCGCTGGAGACGGAGATGCTCATTCTCGACCTCCTGACGATGGAACACGCGCGCCGCTGGGCGGCGGCGATGGGGGCCGGGATCCCCGCATTGATGATGCCGCGGCTGCAGCGCCGGCGGCGGTCCGGCAGCTGGAGAGCCAGTCTCCGGTGCCATCGACATACTCCATAATAACCACAATTAGAGCTAAAATGTTGTGTAAATGATATGTTGACGACAGCTGAGTTAGATTTTGCCATAAAAATCTGATTGATTTCATTCCGAGCATTTACACAAACAGGTTTCGCTCTCTCATACAGCTCCACCTAAAATATCGAATTTAAAGCTATTCTCACTGCAAAGCCTGAATAAGATTAACCAGAAATAAAATAAAGTAGTAAAAATTACCTTACACTTATTTTTATTTCCACAAATGCAAATGCAGTAACAGAAGTAGAAAATGTCTTCAAAGTAAAAATTAAATCTCTTAATTAATTATTCATTTTTCCCCACCTCATGACTTGCCTTCTTATTTTCACTGTCACGAGTAGGGGTGGCAGACGGGTCGCGACCCGCCAGACCCGACCCGACCCGACCCGACCCGAAGTTAGCGGATCTGGGTTTGGGCTAATTGGGTTTGGGTCATAATCGGGTCGACCCATCTGACCCGATTATTAAATGGGTTGGGTGGACCCGCACCCGCCAGACCCGCTTGACCCGCCAGACCCGATTATTCTCTCTCCTCCTCTGCCTCCTCCCCTTGTTCTCCTTTACCGCCGCCCCTATCCTCCCCTTCGCCTAAATTAAATTGTCAAAAAAATATGCGTGAGCCCAATTTTGAACTCATGACCTCTAGTGTATGAGTTTAGTGTGATGACAAACCATATCACTAAACAATTTGGTAATATATTGTAAAAAAATTGTATTTAAGGCTTGCCGATTGATGACACCAAGAGATATTAGGGCAATTCCTTAGAGAACCGCCCTAATATATAAATATATTACGACGGTTCTTTATGAAACCGCCGTTATACATCTATTAGGGCAGTTTTTGTAGTAACAGCCCTAATAGGTCCCTCGAATTTCTCGCTGTTTTCCTCGCCATAAATTCCCGTGCAAAAACTATTAATGATGGTTCTTTATATAACCGTCTTTGTAAGTCTATTAGGGCGGTTTTTAAGAGAACCGCCCTAGTAGGTCCAAGCTCAGGCCGTTATATTAAGGCGGTTCTGAAGAGAACCGCCCTAATATGTTTTAGGGTAATTTGTAAATTTTCAAAACATTAAAAATTTTTACCGCTTTTTATTACAAGACGGTTACAGACCAAACCGCTGTTAAAAGTGTGTCGTCTATTTCCAATACTGTACATTAGAACGTCATACATCACCAAGATACAAGGAATATCTCTATATATACAAAAGAACGAGTGCATGCTAATACCCCAGAATTAACTTAGTTAAAGACCTTATAAGGTATTATTAATCTATAATATTTTTTTTGCATTTATATTTTTATATTCTTGATGGCATAGGTATCAATTGGTCCAGGTCAAGCCTGCTCCCCAAAGTTAAACGGGTCAAACGGGTCGGGTCAGGTCGACCCGATTAAGTGTGGGTCGGGTCTGGGTCTAAATTTTTGACCCGTATAATAATCGGGTCGGGTCGACCCGACCCGATTATTATACGGGTCGAGCAGTAAATGGGTCGGGTCGACCCGACCCGACCCAATTGCCACCCCTAGTCACGAGAAATGCTAATTGTGCTACTAATATTGCATTAAATTATACTACTATATGTAGGGTGCCGGAAAATCCTGGTGGTCTGAGAAAGTGGTTTTAGCTGTAAAAGATTTCCTTGATTCAAGCGAAACGATTACAACCAAAAGAACTACTCTTCCCTCTTTTCCAGTTACAAGGGAGGGAGGATGTCTGAATCTTCCCTTTGTTTAAAGCTGGGTTCTTCGTGTGGCGATGGAGAGTGAATCTTGTTCTCCGTTGACCAGATGACCGTCCTGGACCGTCGGGGGTCTTCTCTTCGGTCGGTAGAAAGAGTAACTCAGCTCCGTCTACCAAAACTCTCAAAGAGGAGGTAGGCGAAGAGCGGCTAGTACTCAGTAAGCTCGCTGAAGAGTCGTGCTTCTCTCTTGATGATCCTTCTGCCTGGATTCGATCCTCTCAAGCCTCTATCCCTGTGTGTGTCTCTGTCTGTCCCCTTCATAGCAAAACAAGGCTATTTATAGGGATCTCAGGGGGTGAAGGTGCCTCCTGAAAACGCTCCCGAATGAGGGGCCACTACCCGCTACATGCGCGGTGACTGGCCCCGCAATCAGGGCAGTTGCAACTGAGACGCGGGCGTTGGGCCAAACGCGCTTTGAAGTTTGAGACGCGGGCGTCGAGCCAAACGCGCCTTGAGACGCGGGTTTCGGGCCTTCACGTCTGGATGCTGAGGCGAGGGCGTCGGGTCAATGCGCCTTGATGCTGAGACGCGGGCTTCGGGCCGACGCGTCTTGAGGCTGAGACGCGGGCTTCGGGCCGACGCGTCTGAACGTTGAGACGCGGGTGTAGAGCCAACGCGTCTTAATGCTGAGACGCGAGCATCGATTCCTCGCGTCTAGAGTTTGAGACTCTGCTTCCTTAATGGCTGGTCTGTTAGTCATTTTTAGACAGCCTACAGAACCCCCTCCAAAGTTTCTGATATTCCGCAGTTGAATGGGACGGATTTCGGAATACTTTGGATCTTAGCCGTGTTCGCCTTTATGACTGGACTGTTGATGCTTCGGGTTTGATCTTATCTGGAATTGGTCTTCGTGAGTGTACTGTTGAACTCTTTGAAGCCGTCAGAGTTGATCGTGTTTGAGTGTCTAGATACACAGTCTAGACCTCCCCGATTGCTTTTAGTCTGTCACGGGTGCGCTTTTGACCGGGAGTGGTTGGTTGTCTGTTTGCGTCAGTGTACTGTTGAACTGACTTTGCAGAAGCAGGAGACTGGACGCAGGTTCCTTGAAAAAGCAGAGACTGCTTTAAAGACGCGACTTCTTAGCGAGACGCGACCTTTTGGCGATGAGAACGCGACCGATCTTCATAAGGCAGACGCGATTTTCTGGGTGCATTTATGCTGACGCTGACGGGGCATGTCCACCGAAGAGCCGCGTACTTTGGGACGCGCACCTGTGCCATGTCATGATTACGCCGCCAGCTGGCCTGGGGAAACGGCGAGATTTCGCCTTTTGGCGCGCGGATCCCCCGGTTCATTAAATGAACTGCTCCACGTGTCAACTTCTGACTTGTGGCGGGGTCGCGACGCATGATCTTCCCTGTTTAAACAATGATTTGGCTCCACGCGTCAGGCAGCGATTCGCTGCAGCGTTTATTGGGCCAAACGCTGCGTATCTTCGCGAATCTCCGTGCCTATAAAAGGCAACAGTCGGAGAGATGTATCTTCTTCTCCGAACGAACGCATTCTCTGAGAAAAAGGACTTCCTTCTCTGTTCAACTATTCATCTCCTCGCTCGGATTTCTTGATCTTCAATGGCTCCCAAGACAAAACCGACTGCATCGACCTCAAGGGCGACCGTCGCCGAAGCTGAGAGAGATGCTTCCTCTGCGCAGGAGGGTGTTTTCCGAGGTAAAAATGCACCTTCGGTGTGGGTTCCGCCATTAAAACATGCTCATAGAACCCTAAGGACTTTTAACACAAGATCGTGTTTGATTCTCGGACGCTGTCCTTGAGATGATAACCGGGGCGCGGGCCTGATGATCCGACGCTGGTGAACTCTGCACTCTGGGTCCTTCACTTAGAATATTTCTAATTGTGAAGGTCTCTGGACGCGATTTGTAGAACGCGGATTTGATCCATGCGTTCTGTGCCGCGTTTTGTGCCATCAGGCGCTGGCGTCCGAGTCCAAGCACTTTGAAATTTCACAAGTCTTGGTTTGCAGAACGCGGATTTGATCCTTGCGTTCTGTGTCTTCAACCGCCGATTTCGTAGAATCTGGCGTTTGAGTCCAAGTACTTCGAATTTTCATAAGCAGCTTTGCAGGTCTGGACGCGGATTCGAAAAATTCCTGCGTCCAGTATCTCTTCTGCGTTTTGGTGCAAGTTCGCAGGTCTGGACGCGGATGATAACTCCTGCGTCCAATGTCTCGGCTGCGTTTTGAATTATGAACACTTAGCGTCTTCCCTTATTTTTGGCAAAGTATCTGACCAAGTGTCTTTTTTTTTTGCAGTGCCGCATGTTTCAGGTTCACTTGCCAAGATGCACCATTTCGGCCGCGTGGGTGGTGCCGACCACCGTCTGACTTTTGCACTGCGAAGGACCATACCTGTGACTGCTGACAGGTCGCCAGTTCGCAGGGAAATGATTGCCCATGTTAATGAGAGGACTTCTCGGGTGCTTATGACCGATGCAGTCTTCGCAACGGATACCCACATCAAGCTGGAGAAGCCTGCTTTCTTCTTTGGAGATCATGTCAGCGACGGTGGCAACCCAATGTATGACGGGAATTACAGGTGGCTCCGTCAGATAGGGGAGAGGAGATACTTCCTTCCAGCCATGGAGAGGATGCTCCCGTTGTCTTATCTCCAACATCTGTCCGTCCTTCGGAAGATGAAGTGGGACGTGTCCCGGATATCTCTGAGATTACCCTTGGGAATTTCAGCTCCCAGAACGTATACCGTCATGATTGCCATGACCGGGCGGTCCTCGGCTTGTTTCCCGGGTCACGCAAGTCTGAGCTTCCAGTCGGAGAGATCCCGCAGCTTGCCACCACCTTCCTCAACTCGTTCATAGAAGTAGAGGGTGATTATCCGGCCAAGTTCCATTTGCCAGGATGGGTCCACTCCACGGAGAATTCTTGGTGGGGCAGGATGGTGGGTTTTGTCCTCTCCGATCTTGGAGATCTGCTTGAGCACGTGGGATTATACTCAGCAGTCAGGGCCGTACAATGGGGCATCCCAATGAGCTCTCACAACTTCTTCGGGATTTTGGAGCGCTACAACCCTCAGACGGGGACATTCTTTACCCCGGTTGGAGAAATGGGCCTTGCACTGCATGAGTTGCATGAGGTCTCGGGGCTGGTGATGGGGGAGTTCCCTTATGAAGAATATGTCCCGACTGCTAAGGAGCTTGACCTTATAAAGAAGGATTCCCCTGAGGTGTACGAGACCTATTGGGAAGTGATGTGCCACTTCCATATTTGTGGTCAGGTAACCGGTTGGAGGACGCATGGAGTTAGGCATCTATCCTGGGCCAATTACTTATTCAGCAATGTCAGCAAGAAGGATCATTCGATAACTCGACTGGCTCCCCTCTCTGAACAGGGAGTTGATGACATGGTCGCACAAGCTTCTGAGGGCTTTTACACCACTGGGTCGAACGAGGACGGCTTCGAACCTGATACGCTTTTCGAAAGCTATCATCACCGGGCCCGGGCTTCTATCTCTAGTCGAGCGCTGTTGGCGGGCTTCTTGATGCTGTGGTTGAAGCGTTGCGTGGTACCTACACGGCCACATGAAGTCATTATTGCCGACGTGGTGTATCCAGCAGTGCTCCTGGCCCATGGCCGTCCTATAGCCCTTCTTCCGGCCGTGGCGGCTGGCATTCAGAGCGGGTTGCGGGAGCTAGCCAAGAGACTATGCGAGGCTCCAAGGACTGTCGACTCTCAAGGCAAGCCGTATGTCGATTCAGAGGGAAACCCGACGGCAAGGCGCCCCAACCCCCGAATGGAGCTGCCTTACACGTATCTCATGGCCTGGTACGTGATGCATTGCCCTTCTCTGATGACAACGGCGCGTGGGAGTAAGAGTCCTGTCCCTTTTGTGAGGCGGCTGGAAGACTCGGATTGGAGTGACACCTATATATATTATATTCGGAGACGTCTCTCAAATGCCGCCAATTACCAGCTCAACCGCTGCTTCCCTGGAATTCCTGGTGCATCCTTTGGTGAGCAATTCACTGATTCTATAGGTCGGGATGACCTCACCCAACTGTCTGCGGGAGTCTTCCGGTGGTTGATCAATATACGACCAGGATATGTGCTGTTTCGCCAAGGGACTTCCTGCACTATCGAACCGTATATGCCAAGTCGTTTTGCCCGACAGTTTGGCTATGCTCAGCTTTATGTCGGCAATCCGAATACACAACTTGCCTTCAATGGGAATTTGTGCGAAGGTGCTCGAGCCTGGTATTATAGCGTGGCTGGGGGGACAGAGGCAACTTTCCGTTTGCCCGTCGAGGAGCCGAAGAACCTTACCAGCTTCACTTTCTGCATCTGGTATTCTCGGGTAAACCAGTCACCGGATTTTGCTCCTGGGTATACGGGTGTTGAGGGCATTAATGCCTATCTCAAAACACAGTCGGAGTCTGGCAAAGGCTCGCACATGATCACCCAGTATTTAAAGGTCCAGAAAGAGCTGGAGAGAGCATCTCAGAGAGAAGCCGAGGGAGGCTCAAGAGAGGAGCCCCGAGTAACCCGGAGCAGAACCAAGCTAGGGCCACAGGAGGGGCCTTCTACCACCAAGGCTCAAGAATTGGTGAGTAAGCGTTGTCGGGGTCCTACCTCAACTGCTGGTCCTGTTTCGAAGAGGGCTCGGAGGGAATTAGCAACAGAAGTCTCTCCCTCGGAAGGCATTTCTGCTGGAGTTGAGGACTGTCCTGAAGACCTCTTTATCATGGTTGAGGAACCGCCAGAGGATAAAAATCTCCCCAGTTTAATCCGTGCTCCTAGGTCGCACAGAGGGACCTGTAAGATTGCGGGAGAGGGGGAATTGGTTGACAAACTCCCTATAGCTGACGAGGAAGTACAGCTCGTGGGAGGGAATGTCCAAATTCCAGGGTTCTCAGCTCGGCCTGAGCCTTCTTCTGCTCGTGAAGGGAGAGATAAGGCACAGCGGTCAGGGCCTCCTAGTGTCTTCATCTCCAGCGCTCGGATAATCGACCCTAGTCCTACCACTGGGGTGATTGGTGGCAAGGCCCCGGTCACCGAGGACCTTTGCGTTGAACTGTCGTCTTCCGCGTATGATACAGAAAGCGACTTTGAAGATAAAGTCGACTACGGCCATGAACCCGCTTTTCCTGACCCGAGTAAGTTCTCACGCATCTCGGAGGGGAAAATATACGGGGGTGAATCATCGACTGCGTTACCGCCGGCTATAATCCCTGCTGAAGGTATAACTTCTTCGCCTGTCGAGGCGATGGAAACAGAGTTGACCCAGCCCAAGGGGATTGAGGCTTCGGCCGCTGAGATAACCTCGGAGGGGGCAGCTGTTGAAGTTGGGGAGCCTTCCCCTTTGCCAGGAGGGGAAACAACCATTGAGGCTGAGGAGGCTCTCACTCCGCCGGTGGAGAAGGCTACTGCTGAAGCTGGGGAGACCCCCATTCTACAGGACTCGACGCCTCTGGACCTCGAACCTAGTAAGGCAGCTCTGACTGAGGGGGCTCGGGTGGGGAGTCTGACGATCAGCACCCTTCCAGAAGGCCACACAGCTCAATCCTCGGTGGAAGTTTCTGAAGAGGTTGTGCTTACAGCTCCTTCCTTGGTCGTGGAAGCTCCTGCAGAGGCAGCGCTCCAGGAAGCGCCAGTGGGTAGTCTTGTTCTTGCCACATCGACGGCTGGCACGGCTCTTGTGCGAGAAGACCCGCCCTATATCCCTTATCCCGTGACAGAAAAAGGGTCGGGAAGCTTCTCAGGTGGTGAAGACATGGGGGAGCTGGCACGTCAGATGGTGCAACAATTCTTCACTTCGATGGGATCATGTATTGATCTCATTTTCCGTGGACACAGCACCTTCCAGTTCGCCCAGAGGCTTCTTGAAAATATGGCCGTGAGCGTCGAATTGGCGGGAGGCCCTTCACTTGCCAGGGCATGCCTGCAGGTGGTAGAGAAACTTGGAGATAACCTGCGGGAGCTGGAATCTTTGGAAGATGCAGGTTCTTCCGGCGAGGCCCAGGCCATCCTGACTAGACTCCTAGCTGCTCAGGAACGGGAGCGACAGGAGGCGGAGGCGCAGATTACTGCCGAGGTCCGTGACCTTGAATATTCCAAGGCTGAATTTCAAAAATTAGCCGGAGATTCGAGGGAATCTGAGCTCAGTGTGCAGAGCACGGAGCAGGTCATCCTCAGAACTCGGGACATCATCGCCAAGGCGGAAGCTGTTCTTGCGCTAAATGAGGAGAAACTTGTCTCCCTCAAAAAGGAGCTTGAGGAGCAACGGGCTGCTACGGCACGAGCTGAAGAGAGTCTGTCTCTGCAATCTTCCAGGGTAGACTCTCTGCGGATGCAGCTGTCTGCCAGAAGTTTCTTATCTGAGGCGGAGCTGCGGGACCGGGCTATCATGGAGGCTGAGAGGACGCGCCAGCATGAGATTCACCGCCTTAGGGAACAAATCCGTTCCTTGGTGAACCAGGACATTTAGCCTTCTTTTTTTTTTTCTGTAAAGAAAAGGGACACTCTATTAAGAGTGTTTGTATCCACTTCTATCATTTTTTGATATAATAGAAGTTTTCTTTAAAGCTTTTGTCCCAATTTCTTTGTCTTGTTGTGGATGAGTCCAACTCTTGATCACCAGTCGTGATTACTGAACTTAGGTAGGACTAAGTTCTTTTAATGAGACGCGGTCTTTGCGAGACGCGGCATTAATCCCGTAGAATGAGACGTGGCATCAATCTAGGGGGACTTAGATTTCACCAAGTCTTTTTGACGAGACGCAGCGGCGATCACAGGGTGAGACGCGGTCGTCAGTCTACCGGAACTTAGATTTTACTAAGTCCTTTTACTGAGACGCAGCGTCAACCATAAAGTGAGACGCGGTCATCATTTCATAAGAACTTAGATTCTACTAAGTCCTTTTGATGAGACGCGGCGTCAATCACAAATCGGAACGCGGTCTTCTTGATGAGACGCAGCATAGAGTGAAAACGCGGCCTCCGAACGCATCGTCAATCACAGGGTGAGACACGGTTCTTAGTTCATGAGAACTTAGGCAGGACTAAGTCCTTTTGACAAGACGCAGCATCAATCCATAGGGAGACGCGGCCATCATTGTTTCATGAGACGCGGCATTCGTTCAGGGAGACGCGGCTCTGAATAACGCGGATCTGCTTCTGCGAAGAAGGAAGCGGATCAGGCAGACGCGGGAGACGCAGCCTTGTGCCTTTCCCTTAATTCTGAGGGGACGCGACTTTGACTCGCGCAGGCATCTTTCTGGGACGCGGATGGGTGGATAGTTCTTCAATCCGCGTCTGGGTGTAAACTCCCAGGCGTTACATGCAGCCTGTCATAGGGATTTGGTGTGATCTTTAAACGTCAGATGCGGATTTTCCGCTTTGTTTCCCGAAGCAGTTGTCCACGCGTCGGCTGCTGATTGGGCTTGAGTATTGATTCTCTTAAATGAGAAACCAGTGCGGGCGGTTGGAGATCAGCGCCAGCGGCGGTTCTCGAAGCAGCGTTACACGCGTCCGGCCTTTATTGGATCTTGGCAGTTGTGCAGTTATTAATGCCGGCGGTTCAGATTACGGGGCCATTAACCGCTGTTATCAGGAGCTGCCTATAAATAGGGCGCCCCTTCTCCCTTCAATCCTGCCTTTGGACTATTTTGTTTTTTGAAAGAGAGAGCGCTTTGAGAACCTTCATCTTCCTCAGCGAATTGTCTCCATGGATGAGGATGGCTCTGAAGATGACCCAGGGCTTTTAAGCTCCTGTTTGGTCTCTTTAGGAGAAAACAACTCTTTGCCCGGTGACCGCGTTTGCGTCCTGGTGCAGAGAGTACAACTCTTGACGGAGGTCTCCACGGGTATGCCGTTCGTTTCACCATGACATTTTAGATTCACCATGGCCTGTACCTTGGCTTCATGTCATCTGGACCCCCTCATGAAGTCTGCATTGGTGCACTCCTTCTGGAATTTGTACCATGGACCTGAACTTCTCCGGACGCGCGTGCAGGAATCTTTGGCCCTTGGTGTTGGCGCGTTTTATGGCTTGTGCCTTAGCGCGTTTCATGGCCAATGCCTTGGACGAATTCCAAAAAAGGTTTCAGACCCGCACCTTGCAACTCCTGTTCATGGAGATGGCAATTTTCGGCGTCTGTGCCTTTTCGGCGTTTGTGCTCTTTGACCTAGGCACAGAATGGGACCGCGTTTTGATTCGCGTTTGTCTCTGCTGACGCAACAGTTTGGCTTGCTGCGCGTGTCATTCCTGCGTCTTGGTAGACTGCATGGATCATTCCCGCATTTGGCTGACTGCGTGGATCATTCCCGCGTTTGCCTCTGCTGACTTAGTTTTTCTCTGTTTACACTAAGCTGCAGATTGTTCTAATTCTCTCTTTTTGTTCCTTGCAGGCTTGCTGGGCCCTTGGAAGAATACTTCGGTCGGCGAACTCGTTCAACCTTCACCTATGAGAGAATATATTATGGTCCTCGTCACCTATAAGAGAGTATATTACATCTCTGACGAGGACCCAACCCTCGCCAAGGTCTCTTCAGATCTGGTGCAAGAGACGGATAGGCTGAGTACCGGCGAGGGTGGTCCGGCGGTTGCGGCGGCGGATGAGATCCTCTTCCTCTCCCACTCCGGAAGTCACATCAAGGACACTCCGTTGGATGGCCTGCTGGGGAAAGGGATGGTGATGAATGCAGGACTCTCTGCTGCCGCTGGACCGAGTGGAGGGTGGCATCCTTTGTGATGACTCCGAAACTTCTGCTCTCACCCCAAGAGTGACTCCATGTTTGTTGGATAGTCTACTAGGGAAAGAGACGCGCCTGAACGAAGGGTTGCAGGACCTTCTATTGCCACTGGACCTCAAGAACACCATTGCTCTTGGCTTGGTCAGCTAGGGCGCTTTCGAAGTTGGCGTCACGCATCAAAGTGCAACCGGCTCCAATTGTGCACCTGGGATCAGATGCAGTTTCAAGGAGTGAGTACGGCCTCAGAGAGAGAGAGAGGGACTTCTTTGTACTCCTTAATTGTAACACTCAATCTTATTGTATAAGAGAGCGTTTTGTATCACTTTCATGTGTTTGGATATGAATAAAAGTGACACTTTTCTTTTTGCTTCTTTCTGTTGTCTTGAACGTTTTGTTTTAGAAGCAAAAGAATAATTTTGGTGGACCCGCCACTTTATAAAAGAAAGTGACGAGTGGAGCGCGTACCCCAGAGAAGGTGAACTTTTATCAAGGATTTGGGATTAACTTGATTTAAGATCAGCTGGGGATTTTGATGGAAGCATTGTTTATTGGTGTAATGTTAACCAACACTGCCTCCAGAATGAATTTGATACTCGGTTGGGGAGAATATCAAATGAAACTAGACTCGTGGGGAATCTAGTAAGATTTTTACCGTTAGAGGTGTGATATTAACTTAACGGTTTAGAAGTAGTCTTGTCAGAAGTGTAATATTAACTTGACAAGGACGTGAGTTAGAGGTGTGATATTAACCTAACTCATCAGCATCTCAGTTTTATTTGGGAAAACTGAGGGTGTCACTGTCATAGGTGTGATGTTTAACTTAACAGTGATAGAAATGCTAGAGGTGTAATGTTGAACTTGGCATTAGTCGTCTCGGCTTAAAGAAGTCGAGGAAAGGTCATAGCCATAGGTGTATTGTTGAACTTAGCAATGACTCGGATGCTAGAAGTGTAGTGTTAACTTGGCATCGTCCATTTCAGCTTCGATATGGAAGTCTGAAGAAAGGTGACTATCAGATGTGTGATATTAACTTGACAGGCACTCGATGTACTGCTTAGAGGTGTAATGTTAACTTAAACAGTAGTTTGTCAGAGGTGTGATATTAACTTGACAAGGATTTGCTTGCGATAGGAGCAATTTGAGGACCTGTCATTCTATTGATGAGAATTGACAAGTGGAATTTGAGGTGCCAGAGGTATAGTGTTAACTTGGCAAATTTGAGAGTTTGTTACTCTATGCAGAGTTAACAAGCCAGGTTTGTACTCGACAAAGAGTATTCATTACCAGAGGTATAGTGTTAACATGGTAATGATTGCATTTTGTGGTCCTACCATTCTATGGATGAGAATTGGTAAGGGATTTTTGGAGGGAAGAGTGGAATTAAATCCACTTAGGATTTTTAGCAAATCCTCAGCTGTCAACGGGTTTGTCATGCCTTTACCAACTACCGTTTGAGTTGGGCTAGCCATGCTATTCCCCTCAGCATGATGAGTTGTCGAAGACTTGTGTTGGACTTAAAAGCCAACATTTTCTTCTATCCTTAGCCGTCGGAGGCGTCGGATCAAATGGGAACGTGTCCCTTAGGATTTTTAGCAAATCCTCAGCTGTCAACGGGTTTGTCATGCCTTTACCAACTACCGTTTGAGTTGGGCTAGCCATGCTATTCCCCTCAGCATGATGAGTTGTCGAAGACTTATGTTGGACTTAAAAGCCAACATTTTCTTCTATCCTTAGCCGTCAAGGGCGTCGGATGTTTGATCAGAGGTGTATTTTTAACTTGATCGGTGGAAGAATGCCATCTAGGGATAGTATTTCTTCAGGAATTTGCCATTGATTGGCATCATGAGTGTATCGCCATTTGAGGTTATGAGGCGATACGATCCATTTGAGTAGACTGACTCTACCACAAATGGTCCTTCCCATTTGGGTTGGAATTTTCCTTTCGTCTTGTGCGTCATGACCATGGGTCTTCGGACGGCTAAGACGAGGTCGCCTTTCCTGAAAGTTCGCGATTTGACTTTCTTGTTGAAGGCTCTGGTGATACGAGCTTGGTAAAGCTCGATTTGTTGTTGGGCCTGCAGACGCTTGTCGTCCAAGGCTTCCAATTCTTGGAGTCGCTGTCGATGCTTCTCCTCTGTTGTCATTTCCGCTGTCAAGGCGACGCGAAGAGATGGAATTTGGATTTCCAGTGGAAGGACGGCTTCGCATCCGTACACCAAGGAAAATGGCGTGGCTTTAGTTGGGGTTCGCACAGTCGTGCGATAGGCCCATAAGCATTCGCCCAACTTATCGTCCCAGTCTCGTTGACTTTTCGAGACGAATTTCTTGAGAAGCTTACCAATAGTCTTATTGAAAGCTTCTGCGAGGCCGTTAGCGGGCGGATAGTATGCCGTTGATGACACACTCTGGATTCTGAACTTGGCGCAGAATCTCTGAAAAGCCTGGCTGATGAACTGGGGTCCATTGTCATGGACAATCCGCCGAGGCACACCGAAGCGGTAAATAACGTGATGTTTCACGAACTTGATCACGTTAGAAGATTTCACCTCTTTCAAAGGGATAGCTTCGGCCCACTTTGAGAAGTAATCGGTTATCGCTAGGATGAACCGATGTCCCTTTGATGATGGTGGGCTGATAGGACCAACCACGTCCATCCCCCACATTTCGAACGGCCAGGTAGAGGTCGTAGAGTGGAGGTATCCTGGTGCTTGATGGATGAAATCGCCATGTATTTGACAGGCGTGACATCCTTTGGCATAGGCAACAGCATCGGCAACCATCTTGGGCCAGTAGTAACCCAACCTTTGGAGTCGGTTTGCCAGCTTCGGGCCAGGTTGATGAGCTCCACACGTACCATCGTGGGCTTCTTTCAACACTTCGTGGGCTTCTTTTGTTGAGAGACACCGGAGCAGGATCCCATCATGCGATCTACGATACAATGTTCGCGAAATCGCATTGTAGTAGAATTTGGAGGCTTTCCTTCGGATGGCAGCCGCCTCCCTGGTGTCTCCGGGCAAGATGCCGTATAAGACAAAATCAATGTAGGGGAATCGCCAGTCTTTAAGCTCTGGATCGGTCGACACTTCAAGTGTTTCCTTACCGCGACGATCTCCCGTTGACCTCTGGTAGTCTTCGAGGGGACTTTTTGGGCAGTATAGGTCGTGGCTATAGACGAATACCTTCTCCATTGCTCCAGCTGGAAGAGCTAAGGAGGCAGCAAGGGATGCAAGTGCATCTGCATGCGCATTTTGCTTGCGCGGTACATGGTCGATGTAGAAGTTTGAAAACCTCTCGGCCATGTGGATTGTCGCGTTGTAGTAGGGTACTAGATCTTCATGCCTGACCTCATACTCTCCGCGAACTTGGCTGACGATGAGTTTAGAATCACCGTATGCCTCGAGATTTTTAACGCCAATCTCATCGGCGAATTGCATCCCAATCAAAAGAGCGTTGTATTCCGCCACATTGTTGGAACAGGGCTCGGTTAACGAGATAGCTCGGGGAATCACGTAATTTTGTGGGGAGACGAGTACCACTCCTACCCCTGCTACTGTGTGTCCCTTCGGGCTTGCCCTTGATGCACCGTCGAAGAAAAGTTGCCATACTTGACTTTCGAACGACGTCTGAGCTAGGCAGACTTCGGCGACCTCATCTGGGAGATCCTCGTAGAGTTTGGCTGCCCTGGGATCTGGGTGTTCAGCTAGGAAGTCCGCCACCGCTTGTCCTTTAATGGCTTTTTGTGGCAGAAAATGCATCTCATACTGTGATAGCAATATGGCCCATTTTGCCAGCCGGCCATTTAGTGAAGAAGGCTTTGTCATGAGTAACCTCAGGGGGTTGACTTTGGATATGACATTTATGGTTTGGCCCACCAGATAGTGTCGCATTTTCTGAATGGCGAACACCAGTGCCAAACATTCCTTCTCGATCGGGTTGTACCGATGCTCGGCTCCGATCATCGTTCTACTTAGGTAGTAGATTGCTTGTTCTCGCCCCTGGTCATCATTCTGAGCTAGTAGAGCTCCCAAAGAATGATCCATTGATCGGACGTACACCAGGAAAGGCTTTCCGGATACCGGAGCTGCCAGGACTGGTGGTTGGGTGAGGTAGTGCTTGATCTCCTCAAATGCTTGCTGGCAAGCGTCGTCCCAAATGAACGAAACGCCCTTCTTCATCAGCTTAGCGAAGGGTTGGCATCTCCCGGAGAGATTTGAAATGAATCTGCGGATGTATGCCAATCGTCCTTGTAATCCTCTGAGCTCCTTGAGGCTTCTGGGGGGTTGCATCTCTTGGATAGCACGGACTTTCTCCGGATCCAAATGGATTCCTGTGGAAGTCACGACAAACCCTAGGAATTTGCCACTGGCTACCCCCAGGAAGGACTTGGTGGGGTTCATCTTCAATTGATGAGCCCGCATGATGTCGAAGACCACCCTCAGGTCTGCTATGTGATCACCTTTAGTGCGGCTTTTTACCGCAATGTCGTCGACATAACATTCCACCGTTTTGCGTATCTGCCGATGGAAAATGGCATTCATGGCCCTTTGGTAGGTTGCCCCCGCATTTTTCAGACCGAAGGGCATGACGGTGTAGCAATATACCCCTAGAGGTGTCCTGAAGGAGGTGTGCTTTTCGTCATCGGGATACATCTTGATTTGATTATATCCTGAGAACCCGTCCATAAAGGACATTCGCTCGAATCCACAAGTATTGTCAATCATGACATCTGTGATTGGCAATGGGAATTCGTCTTTGGGGCAGGCCTCGTTTAGATCACGGAAGTCGATGCAGATCCGGATCTTCCCGTTCTTCTTGGCGACGGGGACGATGTTGGCTACCCAGTCGGGATGCTGTTCCTCCCTGATAAAGCCGGAGTCAATAAGCTTCCTGACTTCTGATTGGATTGCCTCCATTATCTCTGGACGGAACCGTCGCTGGTGTTGTTTAACGGGCTTCATGTCCGGATTGATGTTGAGGCGATGCATAGCCACTTGAGGATCAAGTCCAGGCATGTCCTCATAATTCCAGGCGAAGACATCTATATACTCTTGTACAAGAGATATTAAATCCTTCTTCTCTGGAGGCGACAGGCCGTCACTTATGAAGATGGGTTTAGGATTGTCTTCATCTCCTAGGTTGACTTGAACAACCTTGTCTTCTGTGGGTGGCTCACGCTGTTCAAAGCGGATGTCCCAAAGAGCATTCAAATGTCTGATCCAAGGGTCTGTATCAGATTGGATCATTTCTTCATCTTCATCCTCCAGATGGCTTGTCGAAACCATGTTTACTGAAAGCCCTTTGAAGATGTTGCCGACACTGACATCTGATTCCCATGACGACGTGTCTGATGAGCAGTCATGACTTGACAGTCTCTCCGAATCAGAGGCTGATGGCACTGGAGTTGATATATAGCCCAACCCCCGGCGCGTCCGATGATAGTAATCAGGGGTTTTCCCTTTCGGTACAAAGGATCGAAGCAGTGTTCTTCTTCCTTTTCCGAAGTTCAACCCAGGCCTGTTGGTTAGATCATACCCCATGCGCTTCATCATCTTGAGCGTTCTTGGTTCATAATGATCGAACTGAGGGGATTCATCCTCACCTTCCGATTCTTCGTGGGGCATTGGTTCAGACGCGATTCGCCCAAAAAGTATTGGTCTTTGGCCTTTTCGTCTGGCTGGAACCATGAATACAGACTCTTGTGCGTCACCATTATCTTGGTATGTCCCGAAGGATGATTTCACCGGTACATGCAAAGATGTCAAAGCATCTATTGCCGACCAGAGGTCATCGTCCACGTCGGTAGTGGTATCCGACGGTATTGAATCGGAAACATACACAGGAAAATACGCAAAGTCTAAATCTTCATTAATGTACCAACCACCCGCATCGTCGGTGGTATCAACATCGAGCTTATTAGTGCTCTTTACAATGAGCTCCAACTCCCACAGGCACTCTTCTTTCTCAGGCTCAACGTCAGCTTCATTACCAGAGTCTGGCTCCTCTGGTTGTGGGGTTTCATTAGTCTCCTCCGGATCCTGATATAAGAGGGAGTCCGTGAAATAATTTTCAACCCCTTTAAACGGATGCCTTTCGGCAATCAACGTTCGGACCTGTCCACTCTCGTCAATGTATTTCATGACTTGGTGGAGAGTAGAGGGAACGATGGAATTGCGGTGAATCCATGGTCGTCCCAGCAACAGGTTGTAGGAAGTGTCCGCGTCAATGACGTAACACGTCACTTCTGACTTGAGGCTCCCGATCTGGCATTTGAGCTTGATCTTCCCCATTGGGCGGGAGCTGTTGGCATTGAACCCGTAAATAGTCGTCTGGGTAGGGCTCAGACGATGGGTTGGAATGCCTAGAAACTGCATAACCCGGCGAGGTATGATGCTCAGCGCGGACCCTGGGTCTACCTGGATGCGGTTCACCTCGGATGACCCAATATACCCTGTGAAGTATAGGGGTCGGTCATGCTTCCCTTTAACCTGCATGTCATCTGTTGTGAAGGTGATGCAGGGAGCATTTGGGGAGGTGTGGAGGCAATCCTCTTCATCTTCCTCCCTTGGCACGCGGGTCATAAAGACCTCAGCATTTGCCAGAGCTTCTTGTAGAGCCTCTCTGGTTGACTTTGATAGCCTCAGGAGCTCATACAAGGTAATGCGTGCCGGGATGTTGGCTAGTTGAGCCAAGACGTCGAAGCGGTAAGGTGTCGAGGATCCTTCCGTTACACCTTTCGCAAGAACTCGAGAAAACCGAGTTTCTTTCTGCTTCTCCCCAGGCTGTTTAGAGGAGGGCTTGGCTGGTTCCACGGCTGGTTGCGGAGAAGCCGCTGCTGTCTCGCCGTACTGCTTCAAGTATGCCTGTCCTGAACGGGTCCCTGCCGTAGGTTGGCTGGGCTCTGCGGCCAGGACTATTGTTTCCTCTTCTGAGTCAGTCAGCGAGGGAACATCAGTGTCCGCTTCTCGAGAAGAGGCGCATATCACATGGCAAGATGAAGCCTTCCCTTTGCCTTTGGACTTCCTGTTGGTCACAGTCGTCCATTGTTGCTCGTCGACGAGGTCAGGGTGGACCCACATGATTTCCCCTCGAGGTGTAGGGACGGGTACCAAGCCTTTCTCCTGCTGCTGATGAGGGTCTGTGTTGACCACCCTCAGTTCTCCTTTCGGGACAGAGATCACCCCCACGGGTGTCGGGGGTCGTGTCCCAAACTGGAGAATCGACGTCATGTTGGCCGTCATCTTCTTCTACTCCGGTCGGAGTTTTAATACCTCCGCGTCAATCAGAGCTTGAAGGATGTCCTTAAAGACATAGCAGCTTTTGGTAGGATGTCCGAGCATCCTGTGGTATAAGCAGTAGGTGGGATTGTCGGTCTTGCCGACCTCCTCCGGGCGTCTAATTTCAGGGAGCTTCAGTCGATTGCTCTTGTTGAGTAGCTTGAAGAGCGAGTCGACGTGTTCCTCCTTGAAGGAATACTGCTTGTTGGGGCGTGGCTGGCTTGAAGAGCCACTTGCCCTGCCTGTTTGAGGTTTGGTGGGAGATTTGGTCTCCGTCGCCAAATTATCCTTCCGCTTGGTTTGGAGGGATGTGTCTGGTGCACGCCTTGTCGACCTCTCTGGCCTGGGCTTGCCTTCTTCCGCTTTGACGCGGGCGACAATCTCCTCAGCCTGTTCACCTTGCTGGACTAATTGTTTCCAGGTGCGGCTTTCAGCAACTCCTATTTGAGCAAGGAGTGAGGTTTGGAGATTATGGCGACATGTTTCCACCAGGGTGGCCTGGGTCATGCCGCTTGGACATCGGAGTGCCATGTTCCGAAATCTTTCTACGAAAGACTTGACGGACTCTCCCTTTCGCTGTTTTGTAGCTAAAAGGGTAGGCATTGTGACCTCCGAATCATCTTCGAAGAAGCGTGTTAGAAACAGCTTCTCCAAGTCGCCCCAGTTCTTGATGGAACCTTCGGGGAGCTTCATGAACCATTCAAAGGCCAACCCTTTCAGGGTGCCGATGAACAGTCGCGCCAGGATGGCATCGTTATCTACCACATTCCCGGTCTGGGATTTGAAGTAGTAGATGTGCTGGTTGGGTGACCCCTTCCCGTCGAATGCTTGGAGAGTTGGAGCCTTGAACTTAGGAGGGTACGGGACTAAGTCCCACTCGGCCGGATAGGGCCGGACTACTCCAGCTTCTTGGAGGCCTTTACGGTTGGTAAGGGCCTCGAGGCGCTGCTCCAGTTGACTCATTCTTTCAGCATGAGCCTTTCCCGGGGTCTGGTCGCTTCTTGCCTGCGACGGGGGCTTGGACACATCTGAGGTAGATCGTCGTGTCTCGTCAGAAGATTCGGAGGGTGGGCTTCCTCCCTTTCTCCCTTTCCCCTTCGGTCGTCTAGGAGGAGATCTCGCTCTTTCTTCAAGCAATTTCTCAAGCATATGCTTGAGGGAGTCAATGGATCTCTGTTGAGAGGCGATTATATCCATCTGGTGCTTCTGCGTCTGTTCTAAACGCCTGGTCGTCTCCTCAGGAGTGTCGGCCATGTAGGCGGAAGCCTCCTTCTCGACGGAAGAGTTTGAAGCCTGCGACTCCACTATAGCGGAGTGAGAACCACCCATTCTAATGCCGCGGGCTAAGGCATTATAGTCAATTGGGGGAATGGCCCCTGTCCGGGTGCGAGTGTGTTGATACACCCCCTCCGGTTCAGAGTCAGATTCCTCTGAGTTGACCATTAGTTGTTTTCCCTTGCTTCTGCTAGTCATGTTTGCAGTAAGCTCCGGGTATTCAACATCTGAGAAGGTTCTCCTCCTGTGGGAGCGTCTTCTCTTGGCTGATGGGGGAATCAGGGTCAGCTGTCTAATTAAAGACGGCTGGTGCACGCCTGACTCGCAATGGCATCCAGAGAGCATCTGGATGAGCTGTTGACAGCAGCATGGAGAAGTGGTCTGATTGGCACTCCTCTTCCTTGTCAAATAATCCCTCAAATCTGTGGGAGGGGGATTAAAGAGACTGGTCTCGCAACGTCGACGACGGGAGACAGTCATGTGCTGTTCAGCCTGGACACAGGTTTCAGAAACGCGGCTGTCGCGTCGCGGCTGCGTCACGCGCGTCTGGCGTCTCTGTTGATATGAGACGCGACTTTCGCGTTGCTGTCTGCTGCGTTGGAGCAGAGAGACTTGGGAGAGAGTGGGCTGCTGGGCCCCACGCCTATGGGCGCGTGCTTCCTGCGTTTGACAAGACGCAGAAGCTTCACTTCGGCGTTTGGCAAGTTGGTCTTCAGAGGGCTCAACTTGGGGAGTCTCGCGTTTGGGTCGCCAAACACGGACCTCTCGCACTGGACGAGGTGCGGGCAAGGCATCGGATCGTACGCTGCGTTCAACCCCAGTCAGAAAACCAACGGTTCCGACCGAGTGTTGACGCGCGCGTCTTCTCTGTCGACGCTCGGCATTCCGATTGCGCCGTGGAGGAAGAGAGAAGCCAACAACTTCCTGGTTTGTAGAACCAGGGGTGTTTGCCACGCGGGTCTCCTGAGAGACGCTGACGCGGGCGTTCTGTGCGACACGGTCGATCGCACCAGTAGATGTGCCGGGGACCACGCGGGCCTTCAGAGAGGCGTTGGCGCGTGTGTTCTGCGCGACGCGGTTGATCGCAGCAGAGGAGTCTGAGGTTACGCGGGCCTTCTGGGAGGCGTCGGCGCGTGAACCAAACTTGGCACAGTGGGCAGCAGGAGCACCCGACAGAGCCTCAGATTGGGCTTCAGGGGCTGTCCACTTGAGACCCTGCGGCAGACGCGGGTCTTTGGGCTCTTGGAGCCAGAAGAGAGGAACTCTTCATACTTCGCCTGGTCGAACTCGACGACGAGGGATTCGACCATTTTCCCCTTACGGAGAACGTCATCTTGCACCACGGTGCGCTCGTCAGTAACGAAGGTAGTCCCCAGCGGAGTCGCCATCTCTTGTAGGGTGCCGGAAAATCCTGGTGGTCTGAGAAAGTGGTTTTAGCTGTAAAAGATTTCCTTGATTCAAGCGAAACGATTACAACCAAAAGAACTACTCTTCCCTCTTTTCCAGTTACAAGGGAGGGAGGATGTCTGAATCTTCCCTTTGTTTAAAGCTGGGTTCTTCGTGTGGCGATGGAGAGTGAATCTTGTTCTCCGTTGACCAGATGACCGTCCTGGACCGTCGGGGGGTCTTCTCTTCGGTCGGTAGAAAGAGTAACTCAGCTCCGTCTACCAAAACTCTCAAAGAGGAGGTAGGCGAAGAGTGGCTAGTACTCAGTAAGCTCGCTGAAGAGTCGTGCTTCTCTCTTGATGATCCTTCTGCCTGGATTCGATCCTCTCAAGCCTCTATCCCTGTGTGTGTCTCTGTCTGTCCCCTTCATAGCAAAACAAGGCTATTTATAGGGATCTCAGGGGGTGAAGGTGCCTCCTGAAAACGCTCCCGAATGAGGGGCCACTACCCGCTACATGCGCGGTGACTGGCCCCGCAATCAGGGCAGTTGCAACTGAGACGCGGGCGTTGGGCCAAACACGCTTTGAAGTTTGAGACGCGGGCGTCGAGCCAAACGCGCCTTGAGACGCGGGTTTCGGGCCTTCACGTCTGGATGCTGAGGCGAGGGCGTCGGGTCAATGCGCCTTGATGCTGAGACGCGGGCTTCGGGCCGACGCGTCTTGAGGCTGAGACGCGGGCTTCGGGCCGACGCGTCTGAACGTTGAGACGCGGGTGTAGAGCCAACGCGTCTTAATGCTGAGACGCGAGCATCGATTCCTCGCGTCTAGAGTTTGAGACTCTGCTTCCTTAATGGCTGGTCTGTTAGTCATTTTTAGACAGCCTACACTATAGTAATAATATTGCAAGAGTAATACTAGCTGGCTGCAGCTCTTGAGAGATGAAATGTCGTTGAATGTGGGCTTGAGAATCCGTGGGTGAGCTGGGACCTTTTGGAGTGGGTTTCACTCCCTAGCGGCTCTTCTCTATTGTGGTTTGACAGGCCCTTTCACCTGGATGGCTTAAGATCAATTTTGACGGTTCGGTTGTTCCTTCATCTAATAAAGGAGGTGTTGGATTCGTGACGAGAGATCATGATGGCAAACTCCTGTTCATTGTTAGTACTTCCTTGCTGGATGTTTCGGTTCCTCAGGCTGAAATGATGCTTGCATGAAATGCTATTAAGGTAGCGATTTTCCGACTTGGGGCAACTAAGCTCTGGATTGAAGGCGATGCACTTGGGATCATCTTAGCAATCAAAAGGGATCGGGCGTTGGTGAATATGCGGCAAATTTACTACTAGACATCAACGCTGGCTCTATACTCTAGAAGAGTGGAGGGTTCTCATATTCTTCATGAAGGAATGCTTCGGCAGACTTCATGGCGGTTGGAGATCAATAGGTATTGCAGCTGAGTACATCGCGGGCAATCCACCTTCTGAGCTGTACAATTTGATCGACTTAGATAGTAGGAGTTATAACTTTGCCATTTTATTAACATCAATTCTGTAACCTACCATCTCTGGTAACTCTCCCTAACTCCTTATTTGTAAAGCCAAATTCCAATTGAAGTCTATCTCTTGAAGGATGCCTTAATTTTTTAACCGATCACAAGATCACAAATGTCAATCAAATAATTTTAAAAATATCAAGGAATTGATTTCTTAACCTTTAAACTATCAAAAAAGAAGATTATAAATTACTACGTTCCCCCCAACAAGCTGAAAAAAATAATATAATTACTAAGGTTCTCTAAATATTCATATTCCTTCCATAAAAGGAGTTTAGTATTTGCTAAAAAAAGAACATTTTAAGTTCCAAGCTTGGAATTGTTTACATATTCGACAATTGGGCTTTAAAAGTAAATATTCTTGGATTTTTTTACTTTAAATTTTTACCAAGCGTTTTGTTTAAACAAACATTTCTTTCTTCTTTAAAAAGGTATTTACACTAATTATTATTTTTTTATTTATTTTTTTTGAAAAGCTTGAGTCACTCCAAATACTAGTAAATAATTTTTCAGCTATTCTTTCAAACATTAGATTTGAGCCCAATGTTTACCCAAATAAAATAATACAAAAATAAAAAAAAAATGACTCAAAAAAGTTTGAAAGATGCCAAGTTATTGATTTCTTGGGTTTCACGCAAAATGATCCCAAGACAATAGCTCTTGTTTTGCACCAAGAGGCACAAGACTCAATTTAAATTGACATTAATCGTTTTCTAATGACCCTGAGTTTTTAAATGGCTGCTTGCTTAATCTTATATTTAATATGATATGTTTAAAAAAAGGTAAAAAGAAAATAGGCAAAGAAATGAGCAAGTCAGGGAATAATACAAACTTGATCCCAATCGTAAGGCTTAAGAGTAAAATCTGATCCTTCTTCAATTTGTGACAGGGCCAAATTCTGAACTTTTTCACGTTGGAGTGAATAGTGTCACATGGGATATTTATATAGAAAGGCTCTGATACATAATACGTCTTCTGAACTCAAATTAATTGTAGCTAGCATTTTTGAAGGAACAGTGAAAAAAAATACTCGGGACATTACAAACTTACAAATAATATTAGAGGTATCATCAACCAGAAGTGTGCAGAACTAAGGGCCTGTTTGTTTCGTTGCAAAACGTCGCAAGTCGTAAGTCGTAAAATGAGAATGGAAAAAGTGAACTGTAGCAGAGAAAATATATTGTGTTTTACTGTGTTTGGTTGATAAAGTAAAGTGTAAGTGAAAAAGTATGTTGTGTTTTACAGTGTTTGGTTGATAAAGTGAAAGCGTAAGTGGAAAAGTATGTTGTGTTTTACGGTGTTTGGTTGATAAAGTAAAAGCGTAAATGGTAAAGTATGTTGTGTTTTACGGTGTTTGGTTGGTAATGTAAAAGTGTAAGTGAAAAGTTGACCACAAATTAACTGTAGCAGTGATTTAAATATTATAAATACTATTAAATTAAATCTACTATTGCAAATTAAATTGTATTAATAAATTTGAGATAAAAAATTAATAATCTTAATATTTTATTTATAGCAATAATATTAATAAAATATTAGTATAAATAGTAAAATATTACTAAAATATTAACTAAATAAATAATATAAAATTTTAAGAAATCTAAAGAACATTAATAAATTTTAAGAATACTAATAAAATATAAATATTAAAAAATCTTACAAAAATAATAAAATATAGTTATAATATTATAATATTAAAAATGCTTGAAAATTATTATAATATAAATTTTATTATAATATATTGTACTATTTTAGAAATATAAATTAACAAAGTAAAATATAATTATAATTAATAATAAATTATCATTATAGTATTATTATACTGAATATTATTACAATATTAACATAATAAATATAATATAATAATAAAATATATTATGATATTAATAAAGTAATTTTTTATATTAAAAAATAAATAATTAAATATATAGTAATTTTATATTAAAGTATAATATTGTTATATTAATAAAATATTAACTCTAAATAAATAATAAAAAATGGATAAGTATTAATAAAATAATAAAGTATTAAGTAAAATATTAAATAAAAATATTAAATTAAAATAGTAAAATATTAAATATTAAAACAATATTAAAAACAATAAAAAAATTAAAGATTAAAAATATAAAATAATTAAATGATTAAATAAGAAATTGAACACTATTTAAAATATTAAATATTTAATAATATTAAATTATATATTGATTATCAAGTAACTGTTTTGAACTGTAAGTGTACTACAAGTGAGAGTTACATGACCACAAAATTAACTGTAACAACTGCAGTGGGAAAATATGAGTGTAAAAGTGAGATTTACATGACCACAAATTTAACTGTAGCAACTGCAAGTAGGAAAAGAAGAGTTACATTTTGCAACTTGTTTTTCAGCGAAACAAACAACGAAAAATGGAAAAGAAGTTTTACGACTTGCGTTTTGCGACATTTTGCGGCGAAACAAACACGCCCTAAGTATCACATGAAGCTACGTAATGCATGACGTAAAGTGTCAACATTATATAGCGATGTGGTGGAAGCTACCTTGTAGAATCTCATAATAAACACAAAAATTACTCATAACTAGTATTTTTGAGAGAGGAATCGTGAAAAAATACCGAGGATGCTACACTTGCCATCCCTAACTCAGCATAGCCTATTTAACTATTTTGATTGATGCAATGTGGCCCAAGAACCTAATGCTACATGATGGATGCTAATCCCAAAGTGTTCTCTGATTCACATTGAAGCATAAACCATTCTACTTCAAACAAATTGCTTACCAAACAACCTTTTGAAGCTAAACCACCATTAGGGTTATTATTTTAATGAGCTCTGCCTGCCACCATCTCAATGTACAACACTAATGCTCTAGTGCAATGATTCCTTTTGTTTAACAGTAGGTTGACAAACCCTAATAGGATCCCAACTTTTGAAACCCTAGCTCTCACAAATATTCTCACACACACACAATCAGAAAGGAGTGAATTGACTAAGTTGTTTGTCTCTAGTGTGAGCTTGTTAGGGTTCCACCTACCCCCTCTCCCATCAGTGCTAAAGAGAGGAGAATTTGCAAAAAGAAGGGGGGGAATTTTTCTTTGAAAGGGATCTCACTTTCTTGCTTTGCCAATGGAGGGGAAATCTCTAGTGTTCCCACTTTCTTTCTCTCTTTCGTGAATGTGTCATTTTCTGTCAACATGGAACGTTCTTTAAGCCAATATGCAAGTTGGCTTGGGTCGAGTTTAGGTCATAATGTTGATGAGAGATGCTTGCAATGTGCATCGCGAACTTACGACATGTTAATCATCTGTTGTTGCTGTATCGTCTCTGAGTCATTTTGATGTATACTCTGTTTTATATCACAAATTTCACTCTTTATTTCCTCAACATGCGTCGCTCTCGTTGAGCATATTGGAATTTAATTACATGGGGTAAGAAAAATAAGTGTGCTGTGAGATGACTACCTGTGGTGTTGCTTTTACAAGTAGTTTTCAGAATTGATCTCATTCCATTTCTAATGAGAATATCGGCAGGAAAATTCCCAGGACCATTCAATTTGGGATGTTTGTGATCAACAAAAAATTTCTTTCTACTATTATTAGCAACCAAAGTATCACAGTGTCTTTGTTCAAATCATTATCAAGAATGGCTATGCACACATATATCATGTTGTCAGAGTCTTTTTTTATAACTAGCAACACACCTGTAGTGGTTCCACATTCCAAATCTAAAGGCCATGGAGTTATGCACAATCTCTCCATAGAGAGATGTTGCGCGCAAGGCAACAACCAATGGGGAATCCGCCAATAGAGATAGACGCGCCGGAGAAGTACCCACACTACAAGAACAGAGAAATAAGAGAGAAAGCAAGTCAACACAATATTTAACGAGGTTCGGCAATTTGCCTACGTCCTCAGGGCAAGGGGGAGAGAGATTTTATTGATTCAACAATCAATTACAACTTGTTCCTTACTTCAAGGAATTTTCAAGGAGATTTTTAGTGGGATACAATTCATGAGGGCTCTAACCTATATTTATAGTCAGAGAGTCCCAGAGATTTAGAAAACCCTGATTGGATTCGACCCCAAAATAGAAAAGGAGTCTGAATCCTGAAGGGAGAATAGAACGCGTTTGTCGGTCGACCGGCCCTTGTCCTCGGTCAACCGGCCAGATCGACCGGGACCAACCGAGAGTTATGCCTTTCAGTCGGTCGATTGCTCCGGCCGACCGTTCCTTTGCCACGGTTGATGAGCGATTGACCGGGCCATGTCTGTGCACGTCATGCACACCGGTCGACCGGGCGGTCGACCGGGTTTTGTCTTGGCCTGCAACGAGTTCCTATTCTTACTTCTTTTTGTAATCACCTAGAGGGGGGTGAATAGGTGGCTAGCTAATCTAATGATCATTAATGCGGAATAAAAACTATTTATGCAAACTAAAACTTCTTAAGCTAAACACCAAGTATAACACAAAAAGTATAGCCAGATTCCCCGTGAAGGGCTCTGGACTAACTTCTCAAGATTCCTCTAGATAAGAGTTGAGGTGCCGCTTTGGCTCTCTTGGTTGAATACAAGTGTCAGCAAACAATCCCCAAGCATATAACAATTAAGCACACAATATATCAAGCATATAAAGATAAAGACAATATAAGCATGCACGATATAAAGATAAGAAAGAGATAGAGAGAGCAATCGCAAACACGCGAGAATTGTTTCGAGGTTCGAGCACACTTGCTCTACGTCCCCGCCTTCAACACGTGAAGGATTTCCACTATAATCGATCACACCAGATCACTCGGTGTCGCAACACCTATAAGGAGTTCCCACTAGAGCTCTTGGACTCTCTAGTCCCTTCACTCGTTCCCGCAAGAACTACACATCGCAAGCACGCAAGCTTGCTGAGGCCGCACCTCTACAAAGAGCTCTCACTAGAACTCGAAACACCGCGAACATACAAGTCCGCCTCCTCAAAGCAAAGATGTAAACTTTGGTGATCTAAACACTTTGATCACCTCAAATCCTCTTACAATAAAGATCCCTATAGGATAGGTATAGCAATAGATAGGTCAAGTGATTGTGAGAAAAATAATGATGGAAGTTGTGGTGAAAAACTCAAGAATCACTTTTGAAAACACTCTTGATAAACTTCCTTTTGAATTAGAAATATTTGCTCTCAAACTGGTGGAGAAACTTCTAAAATAGATAGGAAAAACTAGGGTTAAAACTCTCCAAAATCTTGTTTAAACAGTTTCAAGAAACCCCCATTTTATAGGCCTAGAAAAAACTAGCCGTTGGAGCCAAACAGCAGCCTGGACGGCTGTCGGTCGACCAGCACGATCGACCGGCGAACGGTCAGATTTCTGACCGTTGAGCTAGCGATCGACCGGCCCGGTCGATCGTGGCCTGGAACAGAGAGCAGAGCTCTCTGCCGGTCGACCGACCCGGTCGACCGGGGCTTTCCAGAGAGCAGAGCTCTCTGGCGGTCGACCGGGTCGGTCGACCGGCCCTCCAGCCAGACCTGGCGTGCACGTTTGTGCACGTCGGTCGACCGACTCCTAGCTCGGTCGACCGACCCAGTCGACCGGCAGAAGCCAAACCAGAACTATTTAGGGATTTAAAACTTGATATTTTGACTTAAATAAAATCCCATAAAATCTCTAAAATTCTACAAAAATAGGTTCTGTAAAATACTTTGATATACAAATATGTTTGAGTAAAATCAAAACATGTTACAAACATTTTGAACTATTTTTGTAACTTAGAAATTTTGCTTTAAAACAAAAACCGTATTTTTTCAAATAGATATTTTCAAAACTTCTCCAAATATAAAAACAAGATATATTAAACACTTTTAAAGCATAAAGTGTATGGATATGATCTACTACACATAAATGATGAAATATCTATGTTTTTGACAATAAGCACTAAAAGGTTTTGGTTAAAGACATGTACACTTTGAATACCAAAACCAAAACCGGTATTTTCCCAAAATGAAAACACTTTCGTATTTTACCAAATGAAAATTCTTTTATGAAAACTCATCTAAATCTTGTGTGTGAGTGTATATGGTATACTTGAGCAATTCACCAACTATTCTATCCTTTACATTTTATCTAAAAAAATCTTAATAAAACAAACCTAGACACAAGTCTTTTCTTGAAGTCTTCACTTGAAGTCTTCGCCTCCTTCTTGACTTGGTCCAAACACGATCCAAAAAGCTAGACTCCTCTTGAGTATTTGATGTGGTCTTGATGCATAGGCTCTTGAATCAAACCGTGTTAGCTCCAAAACTTGACTTTAAATCCTTTGTTGAAGCTAAACACCTACTAAGATCTTGATCACAATCTGAGACTAATTAAATACAAGCTCATTAGTACTATAACTACATGAGTTAATCATCATCAAAACTAGAGTGATGGGCCTTTGGCCAACACTTTTGACTTTCGATCTCTATGCTATCGTCCAGATGAGTTTAAAAAACTCTTTCGATTCCCTTTATCTCCTCTATCTCCTCTCTTCCTACAATTCTCCACCTCGGTGAAGATTTTCCAAATCTGAGCCCAACTCTAACGAATATCTGTCAAAATTGACACACGATCTCGGCGAAATTGATGCACGATCTCAGCTTGAACGCTCCGAATGAAATTGACATACGATCTTGGAGAAATCGACACACGATCTTAACTTGGCTAACAGACGAAACCTGTTCTTTCAAATGAATCGCCAGCATGTATACAATTGATTTCCACTGATCTCACCTGATCTAATTGAGTTTGTCGTTGCTACCTGTAACTCTCACCAAACTCTAATATCCTTGTAATCTTTCAACTTCAGCTCAGCTATCCAAACGGAATGTACCATACATGCCTTCCCATCACTCCACCTACAGAGAAATACCATATAAGCTGACCAATGAACGTGTCTACAACTCAGCAACTTTATGGAACTATATTCCAAATGACCTCAAGAAGAACCCATTATGAGCCAACATTGACTCCCAACTGATTGGCTCTTTCCAATCCCTATGTCTTTAAGACGGTCCAACTAAATTTGAGTAGAGCACACCAGATACCATCATAGTGTAAATCACCTAGAGGGGGGGTGAATAGGTGATAATGCTAATCTAGAAACTAAATGCGCTAAATGCGGAAGCTTAAAACAATTTTGCACAAACACTTAATACAACCAACAAGTGTAACCGAATTCCCCGTGAAGGGCTCTGGACTAACTCCTCTTGATTCCCCTAGATATGGGTTGAGGTGCTATATGAAGCTCTTGTGGTTAAGTACAAGTGAGGCACACACAAACAACCAAGCATATAAGGATGATAAGCAATATGAAATAATGCAGGCACAACACAAGCAAATATGATATGATGATATGAATGATGCTTTGCACAAATAAAGAGAGAGAGAGAGAGAGAGTTAGGAGACAATGGATCAAACGCTAACAACAAGATATGTTTCGAGGTTCGAACCCTAGCTCTACATCCCCGCCTTCACCGAGAAGGATTTCTAATCCACTATACTCCCACCGAGGGAACCTCCACCGAGGAGGATTTGTTACAACAAGGGAGTACCGAACTCCTCTCTCAACACCGCCTCACAACCGAGGGGTAGGCCCGTAGCCAAACAACAACCAACACCTTTACCGAAGAGGGTTTACAAACCAAACTCCACCTCTCACTAGAGGGAGCAAACCACAAGCCTCAACCTCTACCAAAGAGGGAGCAAACCAATCACCCGATCAACCTCTACCAAAGAGGGATACAACAAAAGCAAGGGTGTACAACTAGTGGTTTCTTTCAACCACAAACAATCTCTCTTTTTCTTCTTTTCCACAAAAACAAGATCCTAATAGATTAGGATAGATGATAAGCTCAAGTGTGGAAAAAACAAAGTGTTTTGATCAAAGAAAATCTCTTGAGAAAATACCAATTGATATAGAAATGAAGAACAAGAACCCAATTCCCAAAAACTTGTTTTCTTTGAAAATAACAAAATACTTAAAAAACAAACAAGATGAATCTTTTTGCTCTTTAAACTCTTTTAAAAACTTCTTTTTAAAACCAGAGAGTGGGAAAAATTAGCTCAAAAATCCTTTTTTTAAACCCCCAAGAAATGGGGTATATATAGGCCAAACCAGAAACTAGCCGTTAGGCTGATCTGGCAGCCTGACAGGCCTAGCAGTCGGCCGGCCCGGCTGACCGCCAACGGTCAGAAATGTTACCGTTGGGGCAACCCAGTCGACCGCACGGCCGACCGCCCAGATACAGAGAGCAAAGCTCTCTGGTCCGGTCGGCCGCCCGGCCGACCGTCCCTGTGTCTGCCAAACGTGCACAGCCTGTGCACGTCGGTCGACCGCAAGGGTCGACCGGCCTTTGGTGCGGTCGACCCGTGCGGTCGACCGACCTGGCCTGTCAGCCACAGTCTGGGTCAGAAAACTATGTTAAAAATATTTTCTAAAAAAAATCTTTTAACTCTTGTAAAAATACCCAAAAATAGTTTTATCATTTGTATTGATATATAACATGTGATAAAAATTTCAACTCAAATATCAAGCAATTTGAACTATTTTTTATTTTAACATTTTACCAAAACCAAAACTTGTATTTTATCAAACTTGTATTTCTCACACATGAATAGGAAAGTCAAATAAGTTTGTATAAGAAGTTTAAGCATGCATGTATAACTAGAATACATCTACTACACATATAAACCATGTAAATTTGTTTTGATCAATCTATTCATGAAAACACATATCGGTTAAACTAAAAACCGAAAAACCATAAAACGTGTGTGTTGTGCACTTGAGCATATCAACTATTCTTATCTTTACACATGGATCTAAACACACTAAACTATGGATACCTAAGTCTTCTTGACGATCTTCAATCTTCAAGTCGGCTTAGTCCCAAAACTTGATCCACCGAGTGCAAATGAGTGATCTTGAAGCTCGGGCACCGGAATCACTATGAAAAGCTCCAAAAACTCCTTTGTTGAAGCTAATCACTAACTAATATCTTGATTAATGATCTGAGACTAAAAACACAAGAATATTAGTAAACATAACTACATGAGTTAATCATCATCAAAACTAGAGAGGAAGGCCTCCGGGCCAACAATCTCCCGCTTTTTGATGATGACAAAACTCATGGAGTTATATATGCATGGATTAAAGTTAAGCTTCAAAGAAGCTCCCCCTTAACTCATTCATAAACAAATAAACAATAAATATGCAATGAAGGCTCTTAACATGAATGCATATAAATGCATAAACAATAAAAGGTTCTAGATACCAATGAAATATTCAAAAACAAACATGCTCTAGAAACCAATTAAATTAAACTAAATTAAACTTAATATATGCAAAACATAAATATGCATATATAAACCAAAATCTTTCCCCCCGCCTTTTTGTCAATCATCAACAAAAAGGGTAGAAACCAAACAAAACGAAATCTTCTCCCCCTTTTAATACAAAGAAACAATCATCAATAAGGGGTAAAAGCAAAACTAAATCAATAAAATTTTCTCCCCCTTTTTGTTCGAAACAATGAATCAACAAAGGGTTAAAAAAAATGTTCTCCCCCTTTGTCTAAAACAAAAAAAAACCAAATAGGGGTGACAATCAATTAAGGTATCAATTGAAAATATGTCAAAGTAGCATTTTGATACCAATTGAAAGTAAACATAGATCGATAAAATAATGGTATATGCTATATACATTCATGAAGAGGAAGATGTGAAGCTTCCCTACATAGATATATTACATGAAGGAGGATGACAAGCCCTAATTCACATAACGTATACTATGCAATGCATAAGAGGGATGTGAAGCTCCCCCTACACACGTGTACCACATAAAGAAGAGATTGTCAAGCTCTTCAATATAAGATACACTCATCATGAATCTATATGTAGAAGAGATGTTAAGCTCTCCTTGCATATAGCAATACAAATCAAAACTTTTGACTATTTGTCTTTAAACAAAATTTTGAGATACCATTTTTTTAAAATATTCAATAAACATCTTGATATCAAAAGAGAGTATTTTTCTTTTTAAGTATATGATATCAATTAAAAATTTTTTTTTCTATCATAAAGTAAGGGAGTGGAGATACAAATACCAATTGTAAACATGAAATCGAATTTTCTCCCCCTTTATGAAATACCAACAAAAACAATGCATAGGCTTGAATAAGATACCAATTGAAAATTGAATCAATTGAAACAAAGTTGAAGCTCAAGCTTAGCATAACAAAAATATATATGTATGAAAAGTAGATACCAATTGAAATTGATATTCTTTGAAATGAAAGCATACATACATACAAACATATATGAGTATACAAGAAAGGTCAAAATTGATACCAATTGAAAGAATTCAATGATACCAATTGAAACAACAATAAGATTAAATGTATATCTCATATAACTACCACCCAACCATGTTCAAGTTTAAAATGATTTTCAATATAAAGCATACATGAGCATGATCTCCCATCCAACCACCCATGAATGGTAGGGGTTTTCAAAAATAGATTTGAAAATAAGCTTTATTTGAAAAACTCTACCAAAATGAAGAATACGAACTAGTTAAATTGAAAAACTTGTTAACTAGTACGAAATCCTTCAAGTAAGGAATAAAAACAAAATTATTTTTTATGAAATAAGAAATCCACATGATATCAAAACACTCAAGTCAATTAAGCATAAATATGACTCATGAAAACAAACACATGAGTAAACAATAAATGTGAGTATACAAGTCAGATGTGAAGATCATAATCATGAAGATGGACAATAAGCTCATTATTCCTTGAAACATGAAAACATGAAAATCATCAAAACTATTTAATCTTCAAGGTATGTGTATGTCCTATACAAACTAAAGTATACATATATATCCAAACACAACGAGTTCACAAAGATATATGCATTAAGGCATGTGGCTCAAAAGGATGTATATGTATAATAATAATTTGGATAAAATGGACATATACATGAAGTTAAATATAAACACAAAAACATGAAACTTTAAATTTCCATTAAAACAAGTTTCATTTCAAGCAAATGTATGATTTGTCAACACAAAAAGTATACATACATATCCCCAAACACAATTTGAGTCCATAATAAAGATTTGCATGAAAAGCAAATGATTCAAGGGGTATACATGTATATCTCAAAGTTTGGCAAAATAGACATATACATGAAATGAAAACTCATACACAAAAAACAAAACTAAAATGGGAATACAAGTTTAAAATGCATGAATCATCAAAACTAGACTATACTAGCACATCTAATGGGTTCAAATAAGCATTCAAGCACAAACATATATAGATTTATTTGTAGCCCACTATATGCACAAGTATAAATCCTAGTCTTAATGAAAACTAACATTTAAAAATATATTCAAATCATGAAGCATCAAAACACGATATAATCAACAGAAAAAAAATATAAACATGATTATTATGAAAATCCACATGTTATTAAACCTATGATAAACAAGATAGCTAAACAAATGGTGAGAACACAAAATAATAGTCCATATTAAACATGGGTGTCTCAAAGCCTATACATGCATGTCATAGTCTAATAATCATGGCATTTTCATAATAATCAATAAACATCAAAAACATGCTAAACATATGATATGAAAAGCATGTAAACAATAAATAGGAGTTAGAGATCGATACCAAAACTGATGAAGGCACCTCTCCAAGTCTCCAAAACGTGGTGGTCATCTCCACCAAACCTCCCTTGAAAGTGATGCATCCAAATAGTTTCCTTTAAGTACGGAACGCATCCACTCCAAGGTACTGCTACTCTCACGTCATGTGAGAGCCCACACCTACATCATAAATAAGAGGGGTGGTCTTTGGTACCCACAACTTTTTGGGTCCATGGGGGTTAGTACCTTCTCTAACCCAAATAAATTTATTTGCTAAATTTGAAGTATGTAATCTATCATAACAAAATTTAGTAAGGTGGCCCTTACGTCCACAATGTGTACAAGTGTACACATGAGCATACATACTGTGATGGGTGTGTCCGTGAGGAGCATGTGTATGCCGTGGAGGGTGTGCATGCATAATAGATGAAACTTATTTCTTTCGAAACAAAGATTCCAAATGTGTATGGCCCACAACACATTGGCTCAAAGTGGAGCCCAAACAATCTACACTCTTCTTAAGCATGGATATATCATTATTAATCCTAGAAGAAGAGGTACATGCAATAGGTAGACTAGATGAAGACGCTACACTAGCATGGCAAACATGAAAATCAATTTTATTTTTCAAAACTTCATTTTTCTTTAAACAAGCATTTAAATCAATGGAAATAGAAATTATTTTATTTTTCAAGGAATTATTTTCTTTTACAACAAAATCAAGTTTTGAAGATATAACTTTATTTTTCTTCAAAACATCATTACAATCATTTCTATTTTTCAAAAACTCATTTTCTTTTAAAACAAGATTAAGTTGAGATTTCAATGAATCCCTCTCATTAGAAATCTCCTCTTTCTCTTGCAAAACATTATTAAGTCTAGAAATCAAATTTTTATTATCATTGTTAAGGCCTAGACTTTTCTTTTTCAAAAATTATATTTTTCAAACAATTTTTCACAAACAATAGATAACTCTTCATTCAAAGGATTGGCATCCATATCATCATGATCATCAAATGAAGAGCTAGCACTATCTAGTTGAGTATCCGAATGTACCTCAAGGGAGTCATTCCCTTGGATCATATAGCATTGTTGTGGCTCGGATTCATCTCCACTAGATTCGTCCTCTTGTTGGATTTGCATTTGAAGCTCGGAGGTGGTGGTGGTTGTCAACTTGTTCCACACTGCAAAGGCGGAATCAAGATTAGAAACATGCATAAGATATTCTTTTGAAAGCGTGCTTCTAATGGCCTCAAGGGCTTGTGCATTGGCCCCTATACGCTTGCTATCACTAAGGTAGGATTCCTTGGTAATGGCAAGGTGAACCTTATAACCTAGGGTTTGTAGGTAAATGGACATCTTAGTCTTCCAAACAATGATGTTGGAAGGGTCAAACATAGGTGGGGTCATGAAGTCCATGGGTCCAAACTATATGTGTGCAAGCAAACAAATGTGCAAATGCAAATGGAAGATTAGCAAACAAGGATCTCACTCCTAGGATGTTAAGCCTAAGTATCAGGAGCGTAGGCTCTGATACCAATTGTAAATCACCTAGAGGGGGTGAATAGGTGATAATGCTAATCTAGAAACTAAATGCGCTAAATGCGGAAGCTTAAAATAATTTTGCACAAACACTTAATACAACCAACAAGTGTAACCGAATTCCCCGTGAAGGGCTCTGGACTAACTCCTCTTGATTCCCCTAGGTATGGGTTGAGGTGCTATATGAAGCTCTTGTGGTTAAGTACAAGTGAGGCACACACAAACAAGTCAAGCATATAAGGGTGATAAGCAATATGAAATAATGCAAGGCACAACACAAGCAAATATGATATGATGATATGAATGATGCTTTGCACAATAAAGAGAGAGAGAGAGAGAGTTAGGAGACAATGGATCAAACGCTAACAACAAGATATGTTTCGAGGTTCGAGCCCCTAGCTCTACATCCCTGCCTTCACCGAGAAGGATTTCTAATCCACTATACTCCCACCGAGGGAACCTCCATCGAGGAGGATTTGTTACAACAAGGGAGTACCGAACTCCTCTCTCAAACACGCTTCACAACTGAGGGGTAGGCCCGTAGCCAAACAACAACCAACACCTCTACCGAAGAGGGTTTACAAACCAAACTCCACCTCTCACTAGAGGGAGCAAACCACAAGCCTCAACCTCTACCAAAGAGGGAGAAAACCAATCACCCGATCAACCTCTACCAAAGAGGGATACAACAAAAGCAAGGGTGTACAACTAGTGGTTTCTTTCAACCATAAACAATCTCTCTTTTTCTTCTTTTCCACAAAAACAAGATCCTAATAGATTAGGATAGATGATAAGCTCAAGTGTGAAAAAAAAAGTGTTTTGATCAAAGAAAATCTCTTGAGAAAATACCAAATTGATATAGAAATGAAGAACAAGAACCCAATTCCCAAAAACTTGTTTTCTTTGAAAATAACAAAACACTTAAAAAAACAAACAAGATGAATCTTTTTGCTCTTTAAACTCTTTTAAAAACTTCTTTTTAAAACCAGAGAGTGGGGAAAAATTAGCTCAAAAATCCTTTTTTTAAAACCCCCAAGAAATGGGGTATATATAGGCCAAACCAGAAACTAGCCGTTAGGCTGATCTGGCAGCCTAACAGGCCTAGCGGTCGGCCGGCC
>JAVJIF010017545.1:0-120268 GCA_038442645.1 Agave tequilana
AAGTCAATTCCCTTAACTTGAGTGTAACCTTGGGCCACTAACCTAGCTTTATTTCTAATGACATTTTCCGGACTCATCCAACTTATTCCTAAAGATCCACTTAGTACCAATTATTGGTCTATCGTGGGGCTTAGGAACAAGGTGCCAAACTTGGTTGCGCTCAAATTGATTTGAGTTCCTCTTGCATAGCAAGCAACCATATGGGTCCGTCTCGGCTTCGAGAATGCCTTTGGGTTCAAAATGAGAAATAAAAGCAAGTTCCCACATATGTCTGGAGTTTGGAGCGCGTTGTGACTCCTTTAGATGCATCACCCAAGATGAGCTCCTTAGGATGATTTGTAGCGTATCTCCAAGCTTTAGGAAGCGGTTGAGTGCTTTCCTCCTTATCCTCTTGAACTTCACCAATAGGATCTAGCTTTTCTTCTTGAGCGGGTGAGTCCTTCAAGGATAGTCTCTCCATGTCTTCACCTAGTGGTTCATCTCTACAAAACATTCTCACAAACCATATTAGATTCTTCAAATTTAACATGCATGGATTCTTCATGGTTTGAGAAGATCTAATGAAAACTCTATATGCTTTGCTAGTAGAGGAATATCCAACAAAGATAGCCTCATAAGCCTTAGCATCAATTTACCCAAATTATCCTTAGTATTTAAAACAAAACACTTGCATCCAAAAACTTTAAAATATGCAACATTTGGTTTTCTAGAATGATACATTTCAAAGAAGTTTTTGAAGAATTTTTGCATAAATAAATACGATTCGATATATAGCATGCGGTGTTTACGGCCTCGGCCCATAAATATTGAGGGAGGTCATATTCACTTATCATTGTCCTAGCCATCTCTTGAAGTGTTCTATTTTTCCTTTCTACAACTCCATTTTGTTGTGGAGTTCTAGGACAAGATGTTTCATGCTTAATTCTCTTTTCATCACAATAAGTCATGAAGAGTTGGTTAATAAACTCACCACCTCTATCACTCCTTATTCTCAAAATCAGAAAACCCTTTTCTTTTTCAACTCTTTTTCGAAAATTTTAAATGAGAAAAAGTTTGATCTTTATTTTGTAAAAAGAAACCCAAGTAAAACGGGAGAATCATCAACCAAAACAAATGCAAATCTACTTCCATTTAAACTCTTAGTTTTAGTTGGTCCAAAAAGATCCATATGAATTAATTCTAAAGGCCTAGTTGACATGATATCCTTGATTGGTTAAAGAAGACTTGGTTTTTTTCCCAAGTTGGCACGCACCACAAATGCGGTCTTTCTCAAAATCCAAGCAAGTATACCCTTCACCAATTCCTTTGATTAATCCTAGAGATATGGTCAAAAGATGCATGTCCTAATCTTCTATGCCAAAGCCAAGAATTTTCATCAAAAGCATTTAAGCATTTAGTAGAACAATCTAAATTAAGCATGTCAATAATATAAACTTATTATCACGAAAACCGGTAAGAATACAAACATCGGATTTAACATCAAAAATCTTGCATGAGGAATCATCAAAAACAACTTTAAGTCCACGATCACAAAGTTGGCTAATGCTAAGCAAATTATGTTTTAAACCATCTACTAAACAACATTCTCTATATAGGAGATGAACCAATTTGAATATTACCAATACCGATGATGTTGCCTTTGGAATCATCCCCGAAGGTGACGGAGCCACCTTCCATGTACCTTGATAGGGTTGTGAAGTTGTTGATATCCCACGTCATGTGTCTCGAACAACCACTATCAAGGTACACCACGCTCCCTACGTCTTGGAGCCTTGGTGTGTACCTACATCAAACATTTTAGGACTTGATTTTGGTACCCACATTTTCTTGGGTCCATGAGGGTTAGAGCCATTAACCCAAACAAAGATTATTTGAACTATGCAATTTATCATAACAAAATTTAGCTAAATGTCCATTTTTCCCACAATAAGTACATCTATACACTCTACCATATCTAAAAGCATAGTGAGTGTGTGATTTGTGAGCATGGGCATTGTGAGCATGAAAAGATTTAGCATGAGAAGTATTATTTGAAGTGTGAGCATGTGGAATTTTAGCATGAGAATCTTTAACATGAGAAGTGTGCTTTTTGGAAAACTTTTCTTCAAGCTTCTTGGTGTTAAAAGCACAATCTTTCAAAATCTTTTCAAAATCAACCATTTTGGTTTTTAAGAAGAAATTTCTTTATTATCAACAATAGGGTTTTTACCCTTACAAGAATCTTATAAGCGTCAAATTCATTTTGAATAGAAACAAGATTGGAAGAAAGATCATCTTTTTCTTTTGAAACAAGCAAGTTGATTTTTAAGAAAAGCAACTTCTTTTTGTAATTTAAAGCATTCAAGTTTCTTATTATCATAAGTTTCAGAAAGTTTTACAAAGGCATGAACTAGAACTTCCTTACTTAGTTCATCATCTTCGTCATCAAGGGATTGAGGGGTTACCTTAGGTGTGTTTGCCATGAAACACATATTAGCTTGATCCACCTCCTCTTCGGACTCGCTTTCCGAATCCCATGTTGCTTTGTAGGCTTTCTTCTCCTCCGGTTTCTTTGGCTTAAAGGAGGAAGTCATCTTCTTCTTGAACTCCGGACAATCCGCCATGATATGTCCGGGTTTTGCGGCAATTATAGCAAATGATCTTCCGCTCCTCTTTGCCTTCGAATCTTCTCTGGAAGTTGAACTTGTTCTTTCGGTACAACCTCTTGACATTCCGCACAAGTAGAGTTAGCTCCTCATCTTCTTCTTCATCTTCATCATCGTCATCATTGGTGGATGAAGTCTTGAAGGCTATGGATTTCTTCTTTGAAGTAGTGCTTCTTCTCTTGCCTTCTTCTCCATCTCATGGGTCTTTAGGTTCCCAATGAGACTAATGATGTCCATCTCGTCCTTTCGTTCAACTCCTTTAAGGTGGTGGCCTTGATCTCCCATGAAGAAGGAAGAGCCCGTATCACTTTGCGCACCTTTTGATCGTTGGAGATGACGTCACCTAATGAGAAAGACCATTTGTAATTTTAGTGAAACGAGTAATCATACAATCAATGGATTCATCATCAAGCATTTTAAAAGATTCATATTGAGACCTCAAGAGATCTATCTTAGCTCTCTTGACTTGTGAAGTCCTTCATGTGTGACCAATAAGTGTTGCCAAATCTCATAGGCGGATTGGCAATGAATTACCCGTGTAAGGTCATCCTCATTCAAGGCGGTTAATAGGGAGTTTTGGGCTTTTGAGTTAGCCTCATATTCTCTAAAATTGAAGTCGGTCCTGTACTTTCATCACTATCGGGTGCTATGTAGGTTTTGGTCAAGGATTTAGCTACCAAGCTACCTAGTGATTGCAAAAATATAGTCATCCTAACCTTCCAAATGGGAAAATTAGGCCATCAAATTTAGGTGGGGATTTAATGTTGTCGGCCATGTTTACTAGTGTATGAATGGATGAATGAAAATGTTGATTAGCAATATTTTAAGGATCTCTCTATGGATGTTAAGCCAAACCTAGAGTCCAAGCTCTGATACCAATTGAAAATCACCTAGAGGGGGGGTGAATAGGTGATAATGCTAATCAGAGGGCAATTTAAAATTTAAAGCTATAACAATCACAATATGAATGCAGCAAGTAAGTATGATGAGCAAGTAATAAGTGCAAGCAAAGTAGAGTAATAATTGCAAGAATGTAAACCAATCGCAAACACAAGGATATGTTATCGAGGTTCGAGCACCCAGCTCTACTCCCCGCCTTCCCCAGAAGGATTCCGACCACTTCCACTATCACAAAGATCTCAAATACAATGGAGTACCCAACTCATACAATCTCAAGAACAAGTGATTTCCTTGGTAGTCAAAAGACCACAAACTCTCTCTTTCAAAAATCTCTTCCCTTACAAGGTCCTTAGAGAATAATGAGTAGAATTGAAGCTCTTTTGTGTAAGGAAAAGAAATTGAAATCAGAGAAAAACTTTTGAAAACCCTTCAGAAAATTGAGAGAATTTAGCACAAAAACCAAGAACTTTGAAAGCCTTAAACTTTTGAATTTTTAGCAATAATAGTTGTTGTAACCAATCTCTCCCCAACACACCCCTATTTATAGGAGAGGGCTAGGGTTTAGGGATAAAACATATTTACTGATGTTTAGGAGGTAATTAGATCAAATATATCCTTAAACAATTTTTAAAATACAAAAGACAAAATAAACAGCTCTTAAAAATCTGCCCGTTACTGTTCAAACGGTCGGATCGGTCGACCGGCCGGTCGACCGTAGTATAAAAATTTGACCGTTAAAGTCTAGCGGTCGATCGACCCGTCGACCGATAAAACCTGAGAGCAAAAAATAATAGTCCGGTCGACCGTCCCGGTCGACCAACAGACGTGCACACGGATACGTGCATCTGCCAGGACTTCGGTCGACTGGTCCGTCGACCGACCAGACTGACACAGATTCGGTCGACCGCCCCGGTCGACCGGATCAGGTCAAAAAGTCAATCTTAAAAAAAAACAAAGAGGATTTTGATTTTAACAAAAATACTTTTGAACAGGGATTAGTATAAAACATAATATATATCTGTAGGCAAATCTTGTATGCAAAATATTTTTGTATAATTTATAAGAAATTATTTTGGAATGAGCATGTGCGCAAAAACGTGTGTGATAGAGCTTCAAACCTATCCACTATTCTTTAACAACTATAAACTGAAAAACAAATTACATGAAGACTTCTTGTGCTATCTTCAAGTCTTTGAGCCATCCAATGCCTTGCTAGTGCTTCTCTTCTATGATCCTTCCTTGATGTGCAATTTGGCCTTCCTTGCTTTGTGGAACTTAGAAGTTCTTTGCAATAGCTAAGCGAATGGTCTCTAAATATGGTACAAACCTGAAACTTATCTTAACAAACTTGTTAGTACCAATAGCTCATATTTGGTTTGTCATCATCAAACACAAAACAATTGGAGAGTGTAACCTCTTGGGCCACAAGTTAATCATCATCAAAACTAGAGTGAAAGGCCTTTGGGCCAACAATCTCCCCCTTTTGATGATGACAAAACTCATGGAGTTATATATGCATGGATTAAAGTAAAGCTTCAAAGAAGCTCCCCCTTACTCATGCATAGGAATAAACAAACAATAAGATGCATATAAAACAAGGTTCTTGACATAAAATGAATATGCATATGAACATGCTATTGATTCCAATTAAAACAAAACAACTAAATTACCAAACATGCTCTTGATACCAATGGATACTAATAAAAACAAAACTCATAATGCTCTTGATACCAATACCAATGGAGATGAAATGAACATAAAACTGAAAAACTCATGCATATCAACTCCAAATTCTTCTCCCCCTTTTTGTCAATCATCAACAAGGGGTAAAACAAATAGATATGAATTCTTCTCTCCCCTAAATTATGAAACAAAGAATAAACAAACTACTTCAAGGGTGAAACCAAAATGATACCAATTAAAAATGTGTCAAAGAAGTGCATTATGATGTCAATAGAAAGTGATCATAAAAACATTTAAGAAATGCCTACCAATTACAATTGAAAGTAAGAGGGGCATTGAAAACAAATATGATCCCAATTGAAATTAAAACATATTGAAAATAAAACACATGATACCAATTGAAAAAAACATTGATACCAATTTGAGTGAACAAATGCATCTTGATACCAATTGAAGATATATATCTTTATAAGCATATGATACCAATTAAAAATCAATAATCATTCTTAAATCATTTTTTTTTTCTCATAAAGTTAGGGAGTGGGAAACAAAACCAATGGTAACTAAATACCAATTGAAAAATTGAAATGTGAGTTTTCTCCCCCTTTATGAAATACCAACTAACATATGCTTAAGCTAGAAATAAGATACCAATTGAAACTAATCAATTGAAATAATGTTAAAGCTCAAGCTTAGCATAAGCAAGATAATGATAATGCTTGTATAAAGAAACCAATTGAAAATTGAATCAATTGAAAATGATGGTCATTAAAAAATCAAGCTTATCATAAGCAAAATTAGTGCATATATCTTGAAGCACAAATAAATCATCTATATATGTATGTAAGAATAGATACCAATTTAAAATTTGATACAGAGATACCAATTGTAAATTGATACTATATGAAGTGTATGCATACATATATATAAAACAAAACATATATGAGTACACAAAAGGATGTCAAGATTTGATACCAATTGAAAGAATTCAATGATACCAATTGAAACAACAATAAGATCAAGTGTATATCTCATATTCACTACCACCCAATCATGTGCAAGTTTAAAATGATTTTCATTATAAAGCATACATGAACATGATCTCCCATCCAACCACCCTTTATGGTAGGGTTTTCAAAAATAGATTTGAAATTATAGTATGTTTGAAATCTCTACCAAATGAAGAATATCGCAACTAGTTAAATGGAGGTAAACTAGTACGAATCCTTCAAGTAAGGAATATAAAAAATATTTTTCATGAAGACGCATGTAAACCACATGGCACTAAAACACTCAAAATCCATATAGCACAATTTGTACTCATGAAAACTAAGTCATGAGAAACACTAAATAAGGTGAGTGTACAAGTGTTGTGTGACACATATCAACATGAAAATAGGCATTTAAGCTCAATTGTAAAAAACATGAAACTCATCTAAGATGTGAAATCACCAATTGAAATTATCAAAAAATGTGGGTTCATCATGAATGTGAAATCATCTAGCAAACATGAAAATCATCAAAACATGATTTAAACTTCAAGGCATATGTATGTCATGTACAAACTAAAGTATACTACATATCCTAAACACAATGATCCACAAAAGTATGTGCATGAAGGCACGTGGCTCAGGATGTACATGTATACTCAATAGTTTGGACAAGATAGACATATACATGAAGTTAAACAAAACATGTAAATGATGAATACAAGTCAAATGCAAGAATCATCAAAACTAGATTATACTAGTACATCAAGTGAATACAAATGAGCGTTTAAGCACAAACATATATAAAGGTCCATTTGTAGCTCACTAGTTGTACAAGTATAAATCCTAGTCTTAATGAAAACTATCATTCAAGCAGGTAGTCAAAACATGAAGCATAAAACATGAATTATTAAAACAAAGAATCATAGTCAACCATATGATTTTGCATGACAAAGACATGTGCATTAGAACTATGATCAACATGATAGCTAAACATAAAGAGAACACAAAATATGGGTCCATACTAACATGGTGTCTCAACCACTAATCATGTAAAGCATAAGTCTAATAAACATGCAAATATCATACTAAAACATGAGTCATCAAAACAAATCATCATATAATCATAACATCCAAATGGTCATAATGCAAATGTATGTGCATTAGATCTAGGGCATACATGTTAGTTCTAAACAAGGTGAGAACACTAATATAGATCCATATGAAACATGGGTGCTCAAGTAACTAAACATGTATAACACTAATCTAATTAACATAGCATAAGCATAATGAACAATGAAACAAAACATGCTATGAATAGATGAACATGTAAAAGCATGCAAATAAAATGGGAGTTAGAGAATGATACCAAAACCGATGAAGGTGCATCTCTAGTTCTCCAAACCACGGTGGTCCTCCCACCAAATCTCCTTGAGAGTGAAGCATCCAAATGGGTCTCCTTTTAGCTTAGAATGCATCCACCTCAAGGCACCAATACCCTCACGTGACGCGAGAGCTCCCACCTACATCAAAAAGTCAAAGAGGTGGATCTTGGTACCCATTTCTTTGTGGGTCCACGGGGGTTAGTATCTTTTCTAACCCAAACATAATTAGTTGCTAAATTTTCATGATAATGCGATCATACAAAATCTAGCAAGGGGCCTTTTCGACCACAATGTGTACATGTGTACACGTGAGCATACATATGATGATGGTGATCATGAAAAGCATGTGTATGCCTAGATGGGTGTGCATGCAAGTTGGAACTTGTTTCTTGCGAACCAAGGTTTCCAATCGTGTGTGATTCATGGCACAATGGCTCAAAGTGGAGCCCAAACTATCAACACTTTTCTTCAAACAAGTATAACATTTTTTCAATGTTCGAAGATAAAGTGGAGCATGCAATAGGTGTGCTAGAACATGAAGCAACATTAGCATGGCAAACATCAATCTCTTTTTGCAAAGATTTATTTTTAATCAAAACCAAATCCAATTCTCTAGTAATTGAATCAATATCATTTTTCAAAGTAAGATTTTCTTTAAAAGTAAAATCTAATTTTGAAGATAAAATCTCATTGTGCTTTACTACATCATCACAATCATTTTTGTTTTTCCAAAATTCATTTTCCTTTAAAGCAAGTTCAAGTTGAGATTAAGTGAGTCACATTCACTTGCAATCTCTTCCTTCTCTTGCAAAACCAATTCAAAGTTAGAGCATAAATCCTTTAATTCTTTTTCAACACAAGATTATCCTCTTTCACAACAATCATGTTTTTTTCAACAAATTTTCAAGCTTTTGAGCAAGTTCCATATTTAAAGTTTGAACTTCAAAAAACCATGGCAATAGGAACTAGAGCTATCATCAATATGAGAATCCGATTGTACCTCAAGGGAGTTCTTCCCTTGGACCATGAGGCATTGCTCTTCGGACTTTTCTCTTTTAGATCTCCTCATCTTGTTAATTATCCTTGGAAGCTCGGGAGACGTCAAGATGCTCCAAACTGCAAAAGCCGAATCATAGTGATCAAAAACGGGTAAAAGAAATTCATTTAGAGATGCTCTAAGTGCTCTAAGTGCTAATGCATTGGCCTTCTTATGCTTGCTACTATTAGGGAGGGATTCTATGGTAATGGCTTGATAAACTAGATGACCTAGTGTTTTAAATGCCTAGTCATGTCCACCTTCCAAGTATCAAGTCTAAATGATCAAACAGGAGGGCTAGCCATGAGTGCAAACTAGTATGAGTGCAAATGATAATTGCAAATGAAGATTAGCAAACCAAGATCACTCCTAGGTGGTTAAACCTAAATATCAGGAGCACTAGCTCTGATACCAATTGAAAAGTCACCTAGAGGGGGGGTGAATAGGTGACAATGCTAATCTATGAACTAAATGCGGAATTTAAAAACTTAATGCAAATTACACTCAAGTGCTATCAACAAGTGATGCACACAACCAAGCCAAGCAAATATGAATGAGCAATGTAAATAAATGCAAGGCACAAAGTAAGAGAGAGTAGAGAGAGCCAATGGATCAAGCGCAAACACAAAGATATGTTATCGAGGTTCGAGCACCCAGCTCTACATCCCCGCCTTCGACACACACGAAGATTTCCACTAGCTCGTCCACCTAGGACCCTTTACAAGGAGTACCCAACACTCCTCTCTTTACAACCTCCTCCCTGAGGCAAACTCCAACAATCACAACCTCCTCCTTGAGGCAAATTTTCAAACCAACACAACAAACTCCCAATTACCAACTAATACAAGGATCACCTCTCAACTAGAGGGATACAACCCAAAGCACAAAGCTAAGAAAAGATTGGTTAACAACTTGGTGGTCACAACAACAACCACAAACAACTTCTTCTTCCACACAAATAACCTATAGATATCGATAGTAGATTTTTGCTCAAGTGTGGAGAAAACCAATGGAATGGAAATCAGAAATCACAAAGAAAATCCTTGGAAAAATCAAGAAATCAAGATAGAATAGTTCAATCAAAATTCTTTCCCAAAAACCCTTTCTTTGATTTCCAAACCTAATGAAAACACCAAATGGATTGTTCAATTCAAGCTCAAAAACTTCTTTTGATTGCTTTGAAAACACCAGAGAATCAGCAAAAATCGCACAAAAAATCTTAGAGAAAAACTCTCTCAAATGGGGTATTTATAGGCTAATCCAGAAAATAGCCGTTTGGCAGCAGTTTTGCCAGAAATGACCCTGCGGTCGACCGCCCGGTCGACCATGCAACGGTCAAATTTTGACCGTTTGCATTACCGGTCGACCGCCCCGGTCGACCGAATAATCCAGAGAGCAGACTATTCTGCTCCGGTCGACCGTCCCGGTCGACCGCTGTCTGTGCCAGAAACGTGCACAGGTTTGTGCACGTCGGTCGACCGGCCCGGTCGACCGACCTCAGACCTAGTCGACTAGTCAGGGGGCTAGTCGACTTGGTTGAAGCCTGGAACAGAAAAATGGTTAAAAACACATTTTAAAAACATTTTTATCTTTGCTAAAACTTCCATAAAAACTTGTTTTCATTTTATTTTGAAACACAAACTAGTGATAAAAATTTCAAGACATATATCATATCAATTCATTTTGGGTCTTGCCAATTTTATCAAAACCAAAACTAATATTTTTTCAAACTTGGATTTTCCAAATAAACTTTGTTCAAAACTTATCCAAATGCAAAAACATGATATTTAAACATTTTGAAACAAGATGCATATGGATAGAAATCCAATATACATGAATATATACATATCATAGTTTTTGTCATTAAGTCCAAAAATATTTTTGTTGTAAATACCAAAACATAATACACATGAAATAGGTAAGTCAAAACTAAGTTTGTCTAGGAAATTAAGCATGCATGTATATAGAATAAATCTAATATACATTAAACCATGTAAACTTGTTTTGATCTATCTATTCATGAAACCAAGATCGGTTAAACCTAAAACCGAAAATCAAAACATGAAAGGTGTGTGTTGTGAACTTGAGCTTATCATACTATTCTAATCTTTACAATTAGGATCTAAACCCAAACTAAAATTATGGATACCTAAGTCTTCTTGTAGAGCGCAATCTCCAAGCTAGAGCGCAATCTCCAAGTCGGCTCGATCCAAAAACTCTTGATTCACCGAGCAAGTGCAATGTATGATCTTTGATGCGCGGGCTCTTGAATCAACATGTGCAAGCTTCCAATTCATCTTGTTGAAGCTAAACACCAACTAATTCTTGATTAATAATCTGAAACTAAAATCACAAGATAATTAGTACACATAACTACATGAGTTAATCATCATCAACTAGAGTGAAAGCCTTTGGGCCAACATACCTTTGCTTTGGAGGCGTTCAACGCATAGATCATAAGCTCGAGCTCAGTCCCTGTTCGCATTATATCAAGAAGTCTAGCACAAGCATGAAGTGATACGTTTTGAGGAGGAGAACGTCTTCATGAACTATCGTTGGCACTCTCATAACATCGGTGTACTTGTGCTTTGGAATTCACTTGTAAACTCAATAAAAACAAACGAGGTAAAGTAGAAGAGGAAAACGAAAACAAAAGAAAATGAAAGTAAAGAAGAACATAAACAATTGTTACCTTTATTGCTTGAAACTATGAAAGAAAGGAGGAGGGTACATCGGTGTCACTCTCAACATATGTCTCTCTCTCTTACTTACATGAATCATCATCTAACCTAAGCTACATACAAGTTACATAAAAGAAAAAACCTAAACTAAAAAATGGAAAACTAGTCTAAATCCTAACTTTGCATTGTCGTCCCCTTTCAGTGCACATACTGGCCTGTTATAGGCAAAAACCTAACCAAAAGGATCCCGGGGAAATCGGGGAGCAAACGCTACCCCTAACTCCCCAACAATGCCGCGGAAACGCGGCTTTGGCCGCGTTTCCGCGGCCAGGGTGTGGCCAGATGGCCACACCCTGTTGGTGGGTTTATTTGGGATGTCCTTCTGCATTTATCTTCAAGTGGTTTCTTCTTCGTTTGGGTCCCAGATTCTTACGAAATGGCCTTAAATTCTTGGCTTTAACGATCGATTCTGAGAGGATTCTTCTCAACCAATTTTCAACCTCTTGATTTGCCCTGATTCAGTGAGTGCGAATTAATTCTGATTTAACTCAGAATTTTTTGTGGGCTTTTGGGCTCATTTCTCTTCATCTCCTTTAAGAATGGGCCTGCAAATAAATTAAGCAATTAATTAGGACAATGCAAAGTTTTATTCTAAAATAAGTATGGAAATATGATATTAAATATGCAACATTAGTGACCAATCACTTCACAAATGTCTCATCAAAAGCAAGTTCCAACATTCTCCCCTTTTGATGATGACACTTTGTGTGCACAAATGCTTCCCCTGCAGAAATAAGTTATATGTTCTCCCCTATAGAAAATGGGTTATAACAGATATAGAAATACTTGTGTTCTTCCCCTGCAACAAATATATCATAACATGTATATATATGATAAATATTTGAAGTATTGTTCTTATCAAACTTCTTATATGGTACCTGAAAGATAAACATTAGATGGTACCAATCATAAGAGTAAAGCATTAACCTTTAGGAGACCAAACCCAATTTGAATTTGGTTTCCATTTGTTAATATACACATAATTGCATGAATTACATATATCATGTATATATGATGCAATATAAGTATTTTTATCAAAAATGCTTAAGTTTTTAGGAATCCATATAAACTTATTCTTAATTCTTTTTGAAATAATATCAGACTTTCTTTTTACAAAAGAATTATATGGATTACTAACATATGAAGATTTTTCAAAAAATCCAAGACCATAATGATTATGTGACATCTTTTGATATGATAATAAATCATTCAACTTTTCTTTTCCTTGATTAAACTAAGTCACATTTTTCAAATTTTTTCATATTTCATTTTGAAAACTGATATGTCTTTATCTAACACAGAAATTCTTTCATTTAAAGACATAGTTTCCTTTTTAAGCAAAATATTTTCTTTTATAAAATTCTCATTATCCTTTTTCAATGATGATATCACTTTTTCAAAATCATCTTTTTGAGAATTTAGAGAAGAAACTTGAGAAGCATAACATGAATTTTCTTTGAAAAGTTTTTCATTTTCCTTTAATAAAACTTTATTTTTCATTTTTTTCATTCTTTAGATCATTGAATAATTCATGAAATGCATCTAAAAGTTTAGTATATTGTACCTCATCTTCTTCTAGCGCCATGTAACAAATGTTGGCATGTTCAGTGGTTTCTTCTTCGTCAAAGGAAGAGGAATCACTGTTTTCCCATGATGCTTGGTAGTCTTTCTTCTTTTTGAACTTTTTGCTCTTGAATTTATCTTTATTTTTGAGCAATGGGCAATCCTTCTTCATATGACCTGTTTTATTGCAGTTAAAACATTTAAATTTACCTTGCTTTAAGAATCTTCTGAATTTTCTTGAAAGCATTGCCATCTCCTCTTCATCGTTATCTGAATTGTCCGTGTCTGAGAATGCATGGAAGGCAAGTTCTTTCTTCTTTGAGAGAGATTGTTGTTCATCCTTCTTTCTTTCTTCGAGTTGCACTTCATATGCCATTAGCTTACCAATAAGGTTTTCTAATGACATTGTTAAGAGATCATTCGCTTCTTCGATTGCAGTTGTCTTCTCTCCTAATTTGGTGTGAGTGCACGAAGGATCTTGCAAACTTTTTTGACTTGGCTGTATTCCTTTCCAAGGGATGCTAAGGAATTGGTTATGTCAGTGAATCTTGTAACCATTTCTGAGATGATTCCATTCTCCTTCATTTGAATAGTTCAAACTTGTGGACAAGAACAGAAATCTTAGATTCTTTAACCTTATTTGTGCCTTCGTGTGTTACCTGAAGAGTGTGCCATATTTGATTTGCAGAAGTGGCTGTTGACACACGGTTGAACTCTTCTTTGGTTAAGGCACAGAACAAAGCATTCATCGCTTTGGCGTCAAGGTTCGCATTCTTCTTTTGATCATCACTCCAAGTGTTGTAGTGGGTAGTCGGTTTGGTGTACGGTGCTTCTACAATGTTCCAAAGATTGTAGTTGAGCGATCACAAGTAGATCTTCATTCTACACTTCCAATAGTTGTAGTTGGATCCGTCAAATAGCGGTGGACGTTGTGTAGAATGTTCTTCTTTGAATTGTGACGAAGGAAACTCCGTTGCCATCCTTGTAGATTGTTGACTAGGTATGCAGGGCTCTGATACCATTGTTGGTCCCGAGATTATGCCAATTGTGGATCTAAAATACAATGTCAACACATATACTAAACAAAGGATGGTTAGAGTTAAATAAATAAAGAACTTGCAATAAAAGAAAATTAAATCTCAGAAAAGTTAAGCAAACGCAAACACGAGAGATTTATCTTGGTTCGGTCCTTGTGACTTACATCCAGTCCCCAAGCCAACCGCTTGAGATTTTCCTTATCCTTTGACTTTGTACACCCAAAATCAACACCTTGTATCCCACTTGACAAATCCCCTTTGCCAAATGTATACAACTCTTCTTACAATAAAGAAGATCACAACACCTTGTACAACTTCTCTTCTACACCAAGAAGACGCTCTTGTGCAATGCTTCCTTTGAGTGATTACAAACTTTCCTATAAGCCTTGATTCAGTATGTGATCATGGACAAGGGCTATTATAGGTTGACTTTCAGAAATCTTCACTTTGGAGTAGGAAATTGGTGAAGAACAGAAAGTGGGAACAGTTTTCAGAGAACCAGAATTTTTGCAAGATTTTTGGTCAGAAAACTATATGTTTGAATTGGTGTTTGGACCCTAAGATAACAACCCTATTTATAGCTGAACTCTATGGTTAGTTAAGGTAGTTTTAGGTCCATTTTGAATGTTTAAACGTTGGATAACGTTGAAGGAAATACCAGAAAATAGAAACTGTCCAACAGTCAGAAACTTCCATTAGTCGACTTGAGATATGAGGTTAGTCGATTAGGGTAGGCAAATTTCTCAAGGTTAGTCGACTATAGAAGAGACCAAGTCGACTAGGTCAAGATAAAATCAAAAGACAAGTTTTTGAAAACTGAAACTAGTCGACTAGAGGGAAGTATAAGTCGACTATATAAGTCTATTAGTCAACTATATATACTATTAAGTCGACTAATAGTGACAAATAGAGAGTTGGGATCTTGTTCAGAACAAATACTAGTTAACTATAGAGTTTTGTCAAGTCGACTATAGTTGGTATTAGTCGACTAGTCATTTTGTAAGTCGACTAACAATCCTATTAGTCTGCTAATAGGAAGGGTCAAGTCTGCTAATAGCAAGGGTCAAGTCTACTAATAGGAAGGGTCAAGTCTACTAATAGGTGATCAAGTCTTACTAATAGGAAGGGTCAAGTCTACTAATAGAGTAATGATGTGTATGTGTTTCAAGGCTTTTAACTTACTATTAACCATTACAATACACATCAATAGCAACACTCTTTGGGAAGTCTTGATCATGAAGAACTCTTGAATAGGCTTGTGATAGAGCTCCAAATGATATGGCTTCACAAATGTCTCATCAAAAGTAAGTTCCAACAATTGGTTCATGTTGTACATATCCGGTTGAAATTATCCGAGTCAAGTGAGGTCAGGGTGAAATATGGATTCATATTAGGATTGAAAAAATTGTTGTTGCTGAAATCCATATCACAATTTAAAAAAAAAAGAAAACAAACAAACAAACAAATAAAGAAAAGGAAAAAGAAAACAAGCCTATGCTAGGCTTGACTTAGACCTAGATGACTCCTAACTGGTTAGACTGTCCACGAGGGGTACCTTGTAGAAATCTGACCACAAGTTAATCAGCCAGGTAGGGGCAAGATCAGTGCGAGGTATCCGTGTCGGAGCAACGGGCCTAATTATGCCAAACCACTGTTCTTCGAGATTTCGCCTCTCAATCCCCAACCTTAGACACCGATTTGACAAGAGTCAGCTTCTAACAACTTTCCTGTTAGGTCAATCTCCTAAATGAGTCTGAGATGTCCCTAGGGGCCAACGTCTAGCAATTTTTATTAAGGCTTGGGTTGTGTGAGTGGGGAGGTGATTTTTGGGCTAAGGGAGGGCAATGAATTTACCACCTTATGTTGTATTGGGTTTTGCCCTTAAATTCAATTCATGCACGTTTGCAATATAGATAAGAATGAACACACAAAGAGAATAAATCACCCACGTGTTTGTCCTAACTATATGCTGTGCAATATGTACACCTCCGTCAAGATCACAATAACACAAGAACAAAATACAGTATATTGGAATGAAAATTGACACGTGCCTAGATGCAAATGTCTAAACCATTTTAAAACATCTAATTACTGTATTTTAGTTCTTAAAATTATTATAGTGCATAGGTAATATAAATAAAAATTAGCAGCAGAATATATCAATATACAAGATCTTACCCAACCACACAAAAGCAAGTGTGGACTTCTACAATGCTAAAAAAAATTGACTTGCACACCAAAAAACAAAGAAGAAAAGTTAACGAAACGTGAAATCAAACTGTTCCCATCCCTGACAACGGCGCCAAAATTTGATCGTGGGAAAACCGTGCACAAAAAATGTATGTTTTGAAATTAATAGTTAAAAGTGTGTGCTTTGGCTTCCTCGATACTTCTGTTATAGCATAGAGGCTAAACGGGTCGAATCCACAGGGACGAAAAGTGATAGAAGCTTTACCAGAATGTTCACGTGTGTGTTAAAGTTTCTTTAATGTTTTAAAGATTGAAAAGAAAAGAAAACAAAGAATAAAATAGAAGAGTACGATGAAACACGAAGAGTGGGAAACATAGAAGAAATGATTTTTGTGTTTTTTGATTTATATCTAAAATAAAGTAAAAAGAAAGAAAATTCATGGCTACTAACTACTAATGGCTCCACTGACTATGCTAACCTCTTAATGATAGTTGCCTTACATGTATCCTTGGCCATCACTAGTCCTTAGTTCAAGAGCGTTTCAAAGCATGACCCATATGATAACTCATCACATCCAAACTCAACAAAACAAGTGCAAGCTATACTTAAACCATCAAAACTAAACAAGAGTAAGCATTGGAGTAAAGTGATGTTAGCTTGTTAGAGAGTAAGGATGTTAGAGTGTTAGAATCCATCATCATAAGCCATCAATGGCTCTTGAAAGAGCAAGGCCAAGTAGAGGCTATTAGATTCATGTGGATTATCGAGTAAGAAATTAGCAAGTTAGAGGTTAGTAGCTAGTTGCCATGAGAGAAAATTAACTAAACATGTAAAAGGAGGTAGAGAGAAGAAAACAAAGAGAATTAAAAAGAGAGAACCTTTCATAATTGTCACCTTCTATTATAAGCACTCTTACTTTCTAACCATGTACCACTCTCTCTCCTATTACAAGATCTACAAGAAATAGAAAATACAAAGGAGGAAGAAGAGGAACACTAACCTAAACTATCCTAAACTGCAACATGAAGAAGAAAACTACCCTAACTCTCTGGATATCTCCCTGTAAAACACCAAGGGAGGGTATTTATAGGCACTAGGAGAACGGGGGCCAGGGGAACAAATCCTGGCCCAAAGTGCTAGTGCGGCCGCGCCAGTACGGCCACGAAAACGCGACCAAAGCCGCGTTTCCGCGGCTGTACCAGAGCGGCGTGCGCAGCGCCGCTTGCTGTGTGCTGTCGCTTCGATCCCATGTCAGTTGTACCTTCTAGATTTCTGATTTGAGCCTCGTGGTCTGACAGAATCACCTCCTAAGGTCAATGGCTACTTTGTAGGCCTTTAATCTCTCATTAAATGGTGATTTAGGGTCTTCTTCTTCATTCCATGCCATGGACCTAGAAACATGTAAGAGAGGTGTTATTAACAGAATTTAACATCAAATAAATGTGAAGATGTGGTATGAAATATGCAATTTTAAAGACTAATCAAACAGCTCCCATACGAACTTCTTCTCTATCGAGAAAGTTGTGCTGACATGTTTGAAGCAACGTGGACAAGGGCATGCCTGCAGGGCACATGAGAGAGAGAGAGATTGCAGAATCTCTCAATGTATTCTCGCATGGATTCGCCTCCTTTCTGTACTGTCGAGAAGAGCTTATCCATAGTCCACCTCGGTGTCATCCTCGTAGAATCGAGAAAGAAACTAGGTTTTCAGGTCAATCTAAGAATTGTGGAGCCATTTAGAAGGCTTCTTGAACCAATTAAAGGCTTCTCCTTTAAGGGTGCCGATGAATAGTCTGGCCATAACAGCATCATTATCTATCACATTATCAGTCTGCGACCGGAAGTAATAGATGTGCTGTGATCAGGGGAAAACCATGCACAAATAGTTTTTTTTGAAATTAAGAGTTAAAGTGTGTGCGCTTTGGCTTTCTCGATACTTCCATTATAGTATAGATGTTAAAAGGGTCGAATCCACAAGAACGAGGAGCGATAGAAGCTTTCACGGTATGTTCACGTATGTGTTAAAGTTTCTTCAATGATTTAAAGAATCAAAAGAAAAGAAAACAAAGAATGGAAAGAGAAGGATACGGTGAAAACAAAGAAGTGGAAAACATAGAAAAGAGTTATGAATTTTGATTTTTGAAACAAGGTAAAAAGAAAAGATAAAAAGACACAAGAAAACTCAATAGCTACTAACTACTAATGACTCCACTAACATGCAAACCTCTTAGTGATATTTGCCTCACATGTATCATTAGCCATCACTAATCATTGGTTCAAGAGCTTTACAAAGCATGGCTCATAAGATTACTTTCAAAGCTGAACAAGTGGCTTTGGATAATGTGGACTTTTTAATCTAAAGTGACCTAGGGGTTGATTATCTTCGTGCACAAGTGCTGGCGCGAATCTATCTTAACCTCTGTTGAGACTATGTTTGACCTGCAGGTGGCCTTTTCAACCTCATTACTATTAGAGACTTGCTTCTAAGCAGTGGCTAGAGGAGACCTAGCCACTGAGATCTTCCTATGCTTGCGCGCACTGATATGGCTAGAACTACCCTCAGAGAGAAGTTGATCAAACTTTCTCTTGATCAAACTGGATTATCAAAATTTTAGTAGTAGACCAGAGAGTCTCATCATCGCATTGCGATACAATCTTCTCGTTGGCGGAGAAGACCGTCCCTAGCAGAGCGCCATCATATTTTCCATTGATTTTGAGAAAGGGGAAAGCTTACTAAATTGTAGAAAATTACAAGTAATTAAAAGATAAAATTACAAGAATCTTTTACTGAGATTTCTGGGAAAGTGTGCCGGTAGAAGTATGGTCAGAGCGCGACCACTTTGTCCCATTGATGATGCGAGCGATGAATCTTCGAGTCTATGGCCTGGAATTCCTTCTCTCCTGGTTTCGGAGATTCCTTGAGATTGGAAGATCGTAGGATATTCGCACCCTAAAAGAGAGAAATAAGATTCTCTAAAGAGACTTGGAAGCTAGAGATTGATCTCTTCTCAAAGCTTTGGCTCTCCAATTTTCACAGCAGAGTCTCTCCTCCAAAATCTTCAGCCAGCCCGCCTTAGCCTACCTAGAAATGGGCTATTTATTGGCTTTATGGAGTGTAACAAGCCCTCCTAAAAATCAGCAAATTGATTTAGTCAATTTAGCTTCACACCAAGATAAAATAGCTCCGCTGCGAAGCTAAATGAAGCTTGGGAGGAGTTAGCACCCATGTGTGAAGCTAACCAGACGGTTGGTTTGGGGTGTTACAACAATCCCCAAATTTTTCTCCAACTGATTAGGGATTTTCCCTGATCCTCTCAACTGATTGAGGGATTTTCCTCAATCCTCTCAACTGATTGAGGGATTTATCTCATTCCTTTCCAACCAATTGAAGGATTTTCCCTGATCTTTTCAACTAATTAAGGGGTCAAGAGATTATAGCAATCAACTGCCAAATTTGATTTTAACCATATTGATCTCGTGTTGAGATTTAAAAATGATCAAAAATATCTATAACAGCTCTTCGGCAAAGCTAACAGAAGCTTCATGTGAAGTTAAATTGTAGGCTCACAACGTAGCTATAAATAGCGTGCTGCAAAATTAGCACTAAGCTTGCAGTAAAGTTAACAGATAGGCTCTCAACAGAGCCATCAACAGAGCCCACAGTGGAGCTAAAAGAGAGATTGCTGTGAAGCTAAAATATGAGCCCTCAGCGGAGCTAAAAAGGAGCCTGCTGTGAAATTAGAGCTGAGCTTGTCGCGGGTAGAGCTAAGCTTGCAGCGAAGCTAAATATTAGCCCTTTTGGGCTTCTTCAAAAGGCAATGCTTGGTTCATTGTCTGCTTCACTTGATCAGTGGATTTCAGGTATCTGGTTTGTCCATCAGGGATGGACGGGTTTTCAGCTTGTCTTCGACTTGATTTTAGAAGTATCGTCAAGTTGGACGTCATTCGGACCGGTGCAGGGCTGCCTTAGAATTTACCTTTTCAGAGTGTTAACAATGGATCATTGGCCATCACTAATCCTTGGCTTCAAGAGACGTTGTAAAGCATGGTCCATAAGATTGTTCTCCACATCTAAACCACATTAACAAGGTGCAGGGTACTATTAATCTATCAAAATTGGTTAGAGGCAAGCATGAAATAAAGCAAATATTGCAAGTTAAATTGTTAGCGAGTTAAGAGTTAGAACCCATCATCATGAGCCATCAATGGCTCTTGCAAGAGCAAGGCCTTGTAGAGGCTTTTAGATTCATGTGGATTATCAAAAAGTGGTTAGATGTTAGTGGTTAGTAGTTAGATTGCCATGAGAGAAAACTAGATAAGCATCAAGTAAAAGTTAGAAAAGAAACAATAGAATGAAAGGAAGAAGTTTTTTATAGATTGTCACACTCTATTACAAGAACTTTCACTCTCTCCTATGAGTCAATCTCAACCCTGTTATAAGATCTAAAATAGAAAGGAAAATACAAAGAAAAGAAGAAGAAAATCTTAAACTACGCTATTGGTAGGCAAAAGGACAATCGGGAAGATGAGACGACGCCACTCGTCAAAATCAAGAGAGTGACTCCCTAGAATTGTCGCGGATCCACAGCAATTGTCGCATTTTCGCGGCAATATCAGGGAGTTACTCCCTGATATTTTGCCGGCTGGTTCGTCTTGCTTCTAGAAGCTTCTGCGTATGTCTGAAATTGGAAATTTTTGACTCATATTTCTCCAGATTCATCCTTTAATTTGGGATCCAATGTATCTTCTAAAAGTCTTTTGACTTGGTATCCAAAAAATCTTAATTAATTACACTGAAAATGGGTTTAAATTAGGCTCTTATTACAGCTTTGCCCCTATTCATTCATTATCTGCACAAGAGACCAAAAACACGGGTTATTAGTATGGCTTTATTTATAAAACGGGCAGAAAATGTGATGATAAAATACAGATTTAGAGACTGATCAATGTCTATTAGTTGTTTATTGTTGTTATTTTTTTGTTAGTAGCTTACATTTTGAATACTTGTTTATTTTTTAAAGTTGCTAATTTTTTTTGTTTAATTCTATTTTTAATAGGCATATGGCTTTATTAGGGTTGAGTAGTGAAAAATCTCCAAAACTGATTCGAGGCCCCACTCGCATGAGAGAGATACTCTCATTGAGATATCGGGATGTAAGACGTGTAGTGGAATTCAACAACACAAATATTTTTCTTGGTAAGAATGGAGAGAAATTGAAGAGTTATTGTAAGTACACCTAGAGGGGGGGTGAATAGGTGTACGGCTAATCTAATGAACAAAATGCAAAAATTAAAACTTATTAGCAACACACTTAATGTAACCAACGAGTGTAGCCGAATTTCCGGTGAAGGGCTCTGGGCTAACTTCTCTTGATTCCTCTGAATAAGAGTTTGAGGTGCTATATGAAGCTCTCATGGTTAAACACAAGTGAGGCACACACAAACAACACAAGCATGTATATGATATGGCAATATGAATAGATGCACAAAGTTATAGAGAGAAAGTTAAGAGAAAGTGGATCAATCACTAACACACGGATATGTTTCGAGGATCGAGCACACAGCTCTACGTCCCCGCCTTCACACAGAAGGATTTTCACTAACTTGTCCACACAGGACTCCCACACAGGGAACCTCCAGTGAGGATTTGGGGCAAATATAATCGGGAGTACACAACTCCTCTCTCAACCAATACAACCTCTCACAGAGGCAAGGCACAACCAACACAAACACCACCTCACACAAGAGGGTAGGCACTTAGCCAATACAAATCAATCACCTCACACTTGAGAGATTCCAACACAAACTCCACCTCTCACTAGAGGGATCTAAACACAATCTCCACCTCTCACTAGAGGGAGCCAACCATAATTTCCACTATCACCTCACAATAGAGGGATACCAAATCAATCTCCTCTCACTAGAGGGATTTCACAATGAAGGAAGTTTACAACTTGGTGGTCTATCTCAACCACAAACCAATTTTCCCACAAAGATAAAAATCCTATAGATAGGATAGCAAGATAGCTCAAGTGTGGAAAACAAAGAGTTCGGAAATCAAAAACTCAAAAAAACTCTAGATAGAATTGAAAATGAAGATCAAACCAATTCCCAAAGAATTTTCTTTTCAAAAACAAGATAAAATCTTTAAAGCTCTAAAACTCTTTTGAAACTTGTAATAAAACACTTGCAAATGTGAAAATTTTCTCTCTTAAAAATTCTTACCAAAACAGCCAAGAGATGGGGCATATAAAGGCCCCAAATCAGAATCTGCCCGTTGGCAACAGGAAAGGTCTATTTTGACCTTCCGGTCGACCGGCCAACGGTCAAAAATATGACCGTTGAGCCTGCCGGTCGACCGTGCGGTCGACCGTGCCAAATCCAGAGAGCAGTTGCTCTCTGGCTGGTCGACCGCTCGGTCAACCGTGCCAAGCCTCACGGTCGACCGTCCCCACCCGAGAGTGGGGCACTTTCAGTCGGTCGACCGCTCGGTCGACCGCGTAAATGGCTGGTCTGTGTGCACGTCCTGTGCACGTCGGTCGACTAGTCCGGTCGACCGACTCTGGGTCCGGTCAATCGGCCCGGTCGACCGCCAGAGCCTGGCAGGGCTGATTATAGGATTTGAAACTTGGGTTTTTTATTATCTAATTAAATCCCATAAAATCTCTAAAAATCCACAAAAATAAGTTCTTATATTATATTTGAAATACAAACATGTGTGAAAAAATTCAACATATATTTCAACTTATTTGAACCATTTTTGTGTCTTAGAAATTTTACCGAAAATCAAAATCCGTATTTTCCAAAACTTAGATTTTGAAATGGAAATCCGATTTTTCCAAAACACATCCAAATACAAAAACATGATATAGAAACAACATTTAAGCATGTAGTATATGGATAGAATCCAATATACATGAGATATATATATATCACTGTTTTTGACATTAAATCCGAAAATAAGTTTTGTTAAAATACCAAAACTCCAAACTCATGAAATAGACTATCAAACTAAGTTTGTTTAAATAGTTGAAACATAGATGTATATAGAACAAATCTAATATACATTAAACCATGTAAACTTGTTGATTCTATCTATTCATGAAAACTAAGATCGGTTAAACCAAAAATCGAAAACCAAAACATGAAACTTAAACAAGTGTGTGTTGTGAACTTGAGCATATCACACTATCTAATCTTTAACAATGGATCTAAACAATAAACTAAACATTGTACCTAAGTCTTCTTGTAGAGCGCCGTCTCCAAGTCGACTCGATCCAAACGTGATCCACCGAGCTTGACTCCAACGAGTGCTAGATATGAACTTTGACGCTCGGGTTCTTGAATCACCATGTGAAAGCTCCAAAACTCCTTTGTTGAAGCTAATCACCTACTAATATCTTGGTTAAGTATCTGAAATTAAACATCACAAGATTATTAGTAAACTATAATTACATGAGTTAATCATCATCAAAACTAGAGTGGAAGGCCTCTGGGCCAACAATCTCCCCATTTTTGATGATGACAAAACTCATGGAGTTATATATGCATGAATTAAAGTTAAGCTTCAAAGAAGCTCCCCCTTAACTCATGCATAGCAATAAATAATAAATATATGCAATGAATACTAAACATGAATATGCATCAATATGCATAAAATAATGAAATGAACATGCTCTTGATACCAAACTTTTAAAATAAATTCCTTTTCCTTTTTAAAATAAACATGTTCTTTAAATAATTTCTTTTGATACCAATAAAAATTTCAATGTGAAAACTTTATCAATAAAAGCAACATAAAAGCTCTTGATACCAATCAATAAAAAATTCTTGATACCAATTGGAAGATAATGAATAAAAGCTTTTGATACCAATAATAAAAATTTTAACAAAAGTTCTTGATATCAATATGAAACAAACTTTGATATAAGCATACAAATAAACAATAAACATTCATATAAACTCAAATACTTCTCCCCCTTTTTGTCAATTATCAACAAAGGGGTCAAAGAAAACAATAAAACAATGTTCTTCCCCTTTTTGTTTTAAACAAAAAAATATCAATAAGGGGTGAAATTAAAACAAACATTATGATACCAATTGAAAAAAATATATATCAATTTCGTTCATCATGATATCAATTGAAAATAAATAAAACATACCATTTGAAAGTACATAAAACAAATATTTTTAATATAACTAAACATGTCTATATTATACCAATTGTAAGTAAATAAATCATTTTGAAGAATTCAATCAAAAATTTGATATCAATTAAAAAATATATAGATAATCTTGATATCAATTGTAAAGATTTGTACCAATTGAAAGTAATTTTTCATTAGGAGCATATGATACCAAAAATAATCAATATCCTTTTTCAATCATTTTTCAACATAAAGTGTGGGAGTAAAATATCAAGGGTAAACAAAACCAATTAAAAAAATGAAATATAAATTTTCTCCCCTTTTATGAAATACCAAATAAAATGATGCATAAGCTTGTAAAGATACCAATTGAAACATAATCAATTGAAATATAATAGTCATTTAAGAAATCAAGCTTAGCATAACTAAAATTTGTGCTCAAAGATATAGAGATATAGTAAGCACAAATAAAGCATATATATATATATAATATATATATATGAAAAATTTAATACTAATCGAAATTGATGCTATTTGAAATTGAAGCATACATATATAAAAACATAAATGAGTATACAAAAAGAATGTTAATAGTGATACCAATTGAAAACACAATAAGATCAAGTGTATAACTCATATTACCTACCACCCATTTCATGCACATGTTTTAAAAGGATTTTCAATAATAAGCATACAAGGCATGGTCGCCCAACCAACTGCCCTTAAATGAAAAGGGTTTTCAAAAATAGGTTTGAAAATAGTTTAGCATAATTGAAAACTCTTCCAAAATGAAGAATACAAATATGTTATAAGAAAATTTTGTAAACTAGTATGAAATCCTTCAAGTAAGAAATAAAACAAAAAAATATTCCATGAAAAATATGTAAATCACATGATCACCAAACACTCGAAATCTATAAAGCCCATATCATACTCATGAAAATAAAATCATTAGAAAACAATAAATAAAGTGAGTTTATAAGAGTTATGTAAAACACATTATCATGAACTAGGCAATAAAACTCAAATGAAATTCCTTAAAAATATGAAAATCATCGAAACTAGAATTCTTCAAGGTATATGTATGTCATGTACAAACTAAAGTATACATATATATCCAAATATAAACGAGTCCATAAAAGTATATGTATGAAGGCAAGTGGCTCAAGGATGTATATGTATAACTAATAGTTTAGACACAATGACATATACATGAAGTTAATTATAAACATGAAAATATGCATAAAATGGGAATAAAAGTTAAAATGTAAGAGTCATCAAAACTAGACTATACTAGTACATCTAATGAGTACAAATGAGCTTTCAAGCACAAACATATAATGATCTATTTGTGGCTCACTAGTTGTACAAGTATATATCCAATTTTTAATGAAAACTAACATCTAAACATGTAATCAAAATATGAAGCATAGAAATCAAAATAAAAACTCATATGATCATTATGTAAATGAATATGCATTAGATCTATGATATACATATTAGCTAAACAAATGTGAGAACACAAAATAAGGGTCCATATAAACATGGGTGTCTCAAATACTAATCATGCATATCACAAGTCTAATAGTCATGTCATTTAACATACTAATCATGAAACATCAAAACATGCTAAAAATGAATAATATGAAAGCATGTAAACATAAATAAGGAGTAAGAGATCGTTACCAAAACCATACGAGTAACTCTCCATGTCTCCAAAACAAGGTGGTCCTTCCACCAAACTTTCCTTGAAAGTGATGCATCCACATAGTCCTCTTTAAGTTCGGAACGCATCCACCTCAAGGCACCATCGCTCTCACGTCATGCGAGAGCCCACACTTACATCAAATAAAATAGGGGTGGTCTTTGGTACCCACATTTTTTTGGGTCCATGGGGGTTAGCTCCTTTCCTAACCCAAACAAATTTAGTTGCTAAATTTGAATCATGTATACGATCATAACAAAACTTAGCAAGGTGGCCCTTAGTCCACATGTGTACAAGTGTACACATGAGCATACATGGTGTTGTGTACATGAACGTGTGAAGCATGTGTATGCCGTGATTTGTGTGCATGCATAGGAGGAACTTGTTTCTTTCGAAACATAGATTCCAAACATGAGTGGTTCAAACAACAATGGCTCAAAGTAGAGCCCAAACAATCAACACTCTTCTTAAGCAAACAAATATCATTATCAATCCTAGAAGAAGAGGTGCATGCAATAGGTAAGCTAGGTGAAGCTACACTAGCATAACAAACATGTGTAGACAAATCATTTTTCAAAGAAATATTTTTATTTGAAACAATTTCCAATTCCTTTGAAATTGAAGCAATTTTGTTTTTCAAAGATTCATTCTCTTTTAAAATAAAATCAAGCTTTGAAGTTAAAGACTCATTTTTCTTCAAAACATTTTCACAATCATTTTTATTTTTCAAGATCTTGTTTTCATTTAGGGCAAGATCAAGTTTAGATTTCAATGAATCCCTTTCATTAGAAATCTCCACTTTCTCTTGCAAAATCAAATCAAGCTTTGAAATCAAATCTTTATTTTCTTTATTTAATCTAAAAGTCTTCTTTTTCAAAAGATTATATTTTTCCAATAATTTTTCACAAACAATTAAAGTTCTTCATTCAAAGCATTTGCATCAATATACTCATTACTAGAAGAAATAGCATCATCATCATCTAATTGAGTTTCTGAGTTTACCTCAAGGGAGTCATTCCCTTGGACCATGTAGCATTGTTGCTCGGATTCTCCACTAGATTTCTTCTCTATTTGGATTGGCAATTGAAGCTTGGAGGAGGCCAAAGTGTTCCACACTGCAAAGGCGGAATCACAGTTAGAAACCAACATAAGATATTCGTTGTTTAGCGAGCTTCTAAGTGCCTCAAGGGCTTGTGCATTGGCCTCTATATGCTTGCTATTACCAAGATAGGATTTCTTGGTAGCGGCAAGGAAAACATGCAAGCCTAGGGTTTTAAATACATGGACATCCTAAATTTTCACATGTCAATGTTGGGACATCAAACATGGGAGGTGACAAGCAATCCATGAGTGTGTGTAAACAATATAAGTGTGCAAATGCAAACGATAGATTAGCAAAACCAAGATCACACTCCTAGGTGGTTAAACCTAATATCAGGAGCGTAGGCTCTGATACCAATTGTAAGTACACCTAGAGGGGGGTGAATGGGTGTACGGCTAATCTAATGAACAAAATGCGGAAATTAAAACTTATTAGCAACACACTTAATGTAACCAACGAGTGTAGCCGAATTCCCGGTGAAGGGCTCTGGACTAACTCCTCTTGATTCCTCTGAATAAGAGTTGAGGTGCTATATGAAACTCTCGTGATTAAACACAAGTGAGGCACACACAAACAACACAAGCATGTATATGATATGGCAATATAAATAGATGTACAAAGTTATATAGAGAGTTAAGAGAAAGTGGATCAATCGCTAACACACGGATATGTTTCGATGTTCGAGCACACAGCTCTACGTCCACGCCTTCACACAAAATGATTTTCACTAACTTGTCCACACAGGACTCTCACACAGGGAACCTCCACTGAGGATTTGGGGCAAATACAATCGGGAGTACACAACGCCTCTCTCAACCAATACAACCTCTCATAGAGGCAAGGCACAACCAACACAAACACCACCTCACACAAAAGGGGTAGGCACTTAGCCAATACAAATCAATCACCTCACACTTGAGGGATTCCAACACAAACTCCACCTCTCACTAGAGGGAGCTAAACACAATTTTCACCTCTCACTAGAGGGAGCCAATCACAACTTTCACTATCACCTCATAATAGAGGGATACCAAATCAATCTCCTCTCACTAGAGGGATTTCACAATGAAGGAAGTTTACAACTTGGTGGTCTATCTCAACCACAAACCAATTTTTTCACAAAGATAAAAATCCTATAGATAGGATAGCAAGATAGCTCAAGTGTGAAAAACAAAGAGTTTGGAAATCAAAAACTCAAAGAAAAACTCTAGGAAAAAACTCTAGATAAAATTAAAAATGAAGATCAAACCAATTCCCAAAGAATTTTCTTTTCAATGATTTTCCAACCCTTCTAAAAATAAGAAAAAGATCAAATCTTTAAAGCTCTAAAACTCTTTTGAAACTTGTAATAAAACACTTGCAAATGTGAAAGTTTTTCTCTTAAAAATTCTTACCAAAACAGCCAAGAGATGGGGTATATAAAGGCCCCAATCAGAATCTACCCATTGGCAGCAGGAAAGGTCTGTTTTGACCTTCCGGTCGACCGGCGGGTCAACCGGCCAATGGTCAAAAATATGACCGTTGAGCCTGCCGGTCGACCGTGCGATCGATCGTGCCAAATCCAGAGAGCAGTTGCTCTCTGGCCGGTCGACCGTGCCAAGCCTCACGGTCGACCGTGCCGCACGGTTGACCGTGCGGTCGACCGCCCCCACCCGAGAGTGGGGCACTTTCAATCGGTCGACCGCTCGGTCGACCGGCCTAAGTGGCTGGTCTGCGTGCACGTCCTTGTACACGTCGGTCGACCGGTCCGTCGACCGACTCTGGGTCTGGTCGACCGGCCCGGTCGACCGCCAGAGCCTGGCAGAGCTGATTATAGGATTTGAAACTTGGGTTTTTATTATTGATTGTAGTTCATTTTTGCATCATCTTCCACCTCTATACCATGCATTATATCAATAAAAATTGGTTTTTTTACCCTTTTCTCTCTATTTTTGCAGGTCCATATTTTAATGGAGAAGAGGCCCATAAATCCATGTAATTATCAAAGAATTAAAGGATTAATCAAGGCCCAAAAGAGAAGCCCAAGAATTGAGCCCAGGTTCTGGAGTCATCCATGCGCCCAGTCAGACTTCTAGAAGCGCCAACGTGGCTAACAACCTGCGAAAAAATAGCAACAGAATTCGCTGGCATAACGGCCTTGATTCTGCCGCGAAAACGCGGCTCTGGCCGCGGATTCGCGGCAGGAATCTGGCCGTTGAGCCTGAGATTTGATCCGACGGTTCAGATTTGGGAGCCCCTTCTTCTGAAGCCTATAAATAGACCATCAGGGCTAGTGCGAGAGAGAAGAGGAGAGACTAGGGGGGAGAACTTGTATTTTGAGAGAGAGTTGTAGGAATTCTCTCTAGGTTTTTAGTTCTTTTATATTCTCCTTCTTCCTCCTAGAGATTCTGTAAAAGAGAGAAAAGAAAGAGTTGAGAGCTTGTAAGCAAGGAGGTGACATCTTTCAAAGCAAGGATTATCAAACTTTCTTCTCTTCTTTACAATCTCTAGTGCTTGCTTTACTTTCTTGCTTTACTTCCATTGCACTTCTATTTTTACCATGAATTGTTGTTTACTTTCTCTTGTAATGGATAGCTAACTCCCTCTAACATGACTAGCTAACAACTAACTTTGCTAACTTCTAACTCTTTGGGTGATTGCTAATTTCTAAACTTGCAATGTTAAGTCTCTTTTGATCTCCAATGAAGATGAGTTGCTTTCATTATTGGGAAATGCTTGTTGTAACTCCATATGATTCATGTGAGCCTCATTAGAGCCTTGTCTTTAGAATAAGTGCCTTGATGGAACATGGAGATGGATCACCTAAATTTGCTATTGGCTCGTAGAACAATTTTCTTACTTCAAAGCTAGCTTGTATATGCCTTGAATGACTAATGAATCTTGTGTCTTCTTCCTTAGCATCCCTTTGAGTGGCACTCCTTGATTCCACCATTGAAATTCTATCTCGGGAGCCGATGAATCAATGAGGCTACAAGCTAAGACCGAGAAGAACACTCATCTTCCAAGTGAGAAAATACTAGATCAAACAAGCAAGACATATCTTTTGCCGATGAATCAACATGAGGCAATCATGCATCACCCATGAGCTTAGTAAGTTAGCAAATTAGTAAAGTTAACTAGTCATGGCTTCTTCCATCTAAAGTTTTCCAAAAGTTTCCTTCACTAGTTTTCTTTCCTAGCAAGACAACTTTCCAAAGTTTTTTTTCATTTTCTTTTACATCGGTTTTTCTTTCCAAGCAACCAAATCACAAAAATTTCTTCTTTTACTTTCCATGTTGTTTTCTTTCTTTTGAACAAAGAAGAACTTTCGTTTTCTCTCTCTTCGACACATAACCGCAAAGCTTTTATCGCGAGCTCTCCCTGAAGATCGACCCGTATAGCTTATGCTACTACGGTGATTCGGAAGGAGCATATTAACATTGTGATACATTCTTGGAGTTTTAAGCACTACAATCGAACAAAGAAGGTTGACTCTAAAACCCTCTATCTCTGAATTGAGTACACTCCTCCCATTCCGAACAAATTTTTGGCGCCGTTGCCGGGGAGAGCAACGGTTTTTGATTCAATTGAGAAACTAAATGAATTTTCTTCTCTGTTGCAGGTTACAGGTTGAAGAAACAGGAAACCAAGTATTGCAGTAACATATAAGTGGCCTTAGGCCTCTACTCCAGAAAGTAGAGACTAAGTGCCCTCGGATTTGCCGCGATTTCTCGGCCAAAGCCGCGGATCCGCGGCAATGATGAGTTGACTACTCACAGTTTTCTGCAGGGTTGCTTGCTTTGCAAAAATACAGCTGCTGCAATTCTAATTTCTTGTATGCTTTCAGCATATTCCTGCTAATAAAATCAACAGTAAAACATTTGTTGCAAAAGTTAAAAATTGATTAGACATTTGCATTCTTAGGCACGTGTCTTTTCAATTCATTTACTTTACTGTTGAAGAGTGCTGGAGCAAGGTACGTTCGCATTGCATATTGTATAGGACTCACTTCTTGGTTGATTTACATCGCTTTGAGTGAACCTTGTTTGCATAAACTGTACACTTGCACAAAATTGACTTTAAGGGCATCACCCAATAAAAAAGATAAGGTGGGGGATTTCATCACCCTTTCCTTAGCCCAAAAATCACCATCCCAGCACTCACAATCCCAAGCTTTTAATAAAAACTGATATACGTTGGCCCTAGGGACATTCGGACTCAGCAGAAGATCGGCTGAAGTTGGAAGTTGTTTTTGATTCATACTCCGGTGAAATCAGTGTCTAAGGCTGGGGATTAAGAGGTTAAGCCTCGAAGATACCGTGGTTTGGCGTAATTAAGGCCCGTTGCTTACGCACGGATACCTCCCACCGTATTTTGCCCCTACCTGACTGATTAGTTGTGGTCTAATTCAAGCAACAACCTTCTTTGGTTCATCGAACAGTTAGGAGTCGTCTAGGTCGAGGTATCCTAGATAGCTTGTGATTGATTTTTCTTTTATTGTTTGTTATTTTCATTTTTCTTTCGCTTGTGTGATCGGTGAACGTTATCTGTGATTGTGTATGCAAGAGTGGTACCGGGATCCTAATTCTGCTAGACTAGTGAGAATCTCTACACTTGCACAAACACCACCACTTGACATAATCCCAATCATGGAAAACCACACTTCGTTGCAAGACAAGTTCTACCCGATTCGCACTTCACTTCCATCATGCATTCTTCTCCCAACAACCAATGGAAATCAATTTGAGCTGAAGCCACAATTCATAAACACACTTCCCCGATTTCATGGCTTAGAATCTGAGGATGCGTATTTCTTCATTCGAGAGTTTGAAGAAGTATGCGTAATGATGAGGATTTTCTAATTGACCGAGGACGCTGTTAGATTAAGCTTCATACCTTTTACGCTAAAAGACATAGCTAAGAAATGGCTTTACAATCTTCCCGCCAGTTCGATTTCTTCATGGGATGATTTTGTAAAAATCTTTCTTAAAAAGTTCTATCCCATTCATAAGACAGCCCTCATGAGGAAAAATATCATGCAATTCAAGCAGGAAACCAATGAACCATTCTGGAAGTATTTCGAACGCTTCAAAGACCTACTAGCCCTTTGTCCTCATCACGGCATAGAAAAATGGCGTCAGTGCCAAATTATCTATGATGAACTTGATTACCAAACGAAAACACTTCTTGAAACCATGTGCCAAGGAGAATTTTTAAAGAAAAATGAAGATCAGGGGTGGGATCTCTTTGAAGCCCTAGCAGAAAAAATGATCCAGTGGGAGTCATGTCCTGAGAAAACCACTCCCACCACTTCCAGAACCGGTATGCATTCAATAGAGTCCTCTATAGCAGCCGAGGCTAAGATAACACAACTGATGAAGAGGATAGAACTGCTTGAATTTAGGGAATCTTCTGAAAATCACCTAGAGGGGGGGTGAATAGGTGATAATGCTAATCAATGCACAATTTAAAAATATGATGCAACAATCGCCCAAAATAAGACTAAGAGCCGAATGCCCCGTGAAGGGTTCTGAACTCCTTCCTCCTGATTCCTCGTAAAATGAGTTGGAGGTGCGCAATGCAACCTTGTTGTATGGGACAAAGATTGACAAGATGAATGACAACAAGTGATATAGCAATGACAATCAAAAGCAAGTAGTAAAGCAATGAAAGTAGAGCAAGAACAAAGAAAAGTAAACCAAACGCAAACACCAAGAATTGTTATCGAGGTTCGAGCACCCAGCTCTACTTCCCCGCCTTCCCCAGAAGGATTCCAACCACTTCCACTATCACAAAGATGTCACAAATACACCGGAGTACCCAACTCCACAATCTCAAGTACAGTTTCTCTCTTGGTAGTCAAAAGACCACAAACTTTCTCTTTCAAAATTCTCTTCTCTTACAAAGGTCCTTAGAGAACAATGAGTAGGAATGAAGCTCTTGTGTGCAAAGAGAAAAGAAAATGAAATCAGAGAATTCTTGAAAGCACTTCAGAAAATGAGAGAGAATTTCAGCACAAAAACCAAGAAATCAAGTCTTTTTGAAAGCCTTAAACTTGTGGAAATTTTGATAATTTTTCTAGTAACCAAACTCTCCCTAAACACCCCTATTTATAGGAGAGGGCTAGGGTTTAGATATAAAACATATTTAAGGCTAATCAGAAAGTATTAAAACCAAAACATGTCACTTAAACACACTTAAGTGAGAAAAGGACAAAAATAAACCAGCTCAGAAAACTAGCCGTTACTGTTCAAACGGCTAGTCCGGTCGACCGCCCGGTCGACCGCTAGTTCAAAAGAATTAGCCGTTGCACGCTGACAGTCGACCGTGCCGGTCGACCCAAACAAACAGAGAGCAAAGTGTTACAGTCAGGCAGGTCTCGGTCGACCGTCACGGTCGACCGTGAAACGTGCACACTGATACGTGCATTTGCCAGAACCTCGGTCGACTCGGGCGGTCGACCGGCAAAGCCTGACATAGGCACGGTCGACTCGGGCGGTCGACCGGGTCAGGCCAAAAATCAAGTTTCAAACAGAATTTTGAGGAGATGAATATTTTTATCAAAAGATGTTTTAAATAGGAATAAGTATAAAACATAAATATGGATTTACAGGCAGAGGATTTTGTATCAAAATATTTTTGTATAATTTATATGAATTAAACTTAGAAATAAGATGTGCGCAAAAACGTGTGTGATGGAGCTTCAAACCTATTCACTATTCTTTAACAAAACTCTAAACTAAAAACAATCTAATAAATTATCTTGAGCAATCTTGAAGTCTTGAGCCATGCGATGCCTTGCTAGAGCCTTCTCTTCTATGTTCCTTCCTTGATGTGCAAAAAGCCTTCTTTGCTTCATGAACCTAGAAATTCTTGCAATAGCTAAGCAATGGCCTCCAAATATGGTACTAACCTGAAACTTATCTTAAACAAACTAATTAGTACCAAATAGCTCCTATTTGTTTTGTTATCATCAAAACTCTAAACATTTGGAGAGTGTAACCTTATGGGCCAACAATCTCCCCCTTTTTGATGATGACAAAACAAATAGGCTATACATAAAAATATATAGAAGGAGTAAGCTCCCCCTCAAATTATGCTATCATAAAAACAATGTAAGGTGCAAGCAAAAACCATCAAACCAAAAACCATATGATTAAAAAAAATCAAAGTATGCTTGCCAAAACACTTAAACTCAAAAACAAGAAATCATGAAAACTAATTAAACATGTATAAACTCATATAAACTTATATGGAACCAAAACCATATGAACTCATAATTCTACCATAAAAACTCATTCTCCCCTTTTTGTCATACATCAAAAAGGGTTATGAAAATATTTTTATACAATAACACAAACATTAAGTTCACCACAAATGAAGGAAAATCTAGCAAAATCAAGTGGTTTAGTGAAAATATCGGCTAGTTGCAAATCCGTAGAAACATAATCAATATCTATATCTCCTTTCTCAAAATGATCTCTAAGAAAGTGATATCTAATCTCAATGTGCTTGGTCTTACTATGTTGATTTGCATTCTTTGTCATATGTATAGTACTAGTATTATCACAAAATATTTTTATATGGTCAAAATGCAAATCATAATCAAGGAGAGTATGTTTCATCCAAAGGACTTGTGCACAACAAGCCCCCGCGGCAACATACTCCGCCTCGGCGGTTGAGAGAGCTACGGAATTTTGTTTCCTAGAGGACCATGAAACAAGACAATTACCAAGAAATTGACATGTCCCACTAGTACTCTTTCTATCTACTCTACAACCCGCATAGTCGGCATCCGAATAACTCGTCATTGAGAAATCTCCGGTTTTCGGATACCATAGACCCATTCCAATCTTTCCCTTAATATAACGAATAATGCGTTTTATCGCAATAAGATGGGACTCTTTGGGACACGATTGAAATCTAGCACAAAGACACACACTAAATATGATATCCGGCCTACTTGCCGTCAAATACAAAAGACTACCTATCATGCTTCTATACAATTTAATATCAACATTTTTACCTTGGTCATCCTTATCAAGCTTGGTGGTAGTTGCCATGGGAGTGTTGCAAACCTTTGAGTCTTCAAGTCCAAACTTCTTTACGAGTTCCTTTGCGTATTTGGCTTGACATATGAAGTTCCCATCTTGCAATTGCTTGACTTGGAGTCCAAGAAAGAAATTAAGCTCACCCATGGAAGACATTTCAAACTCACATTGCATAACCTTTTCAAATTCCTTGCATAAAAACTCATTAGTAGAACCAAAAATTATATCATCAACATAAATTTGCACAATTAAAATATCATTATCAACATGCTTAGTGAATAGTGTTGTATCTACTTTGCCTTTAATAAAATCATTTGAAATGAGAAAACTAGAAAGCCTTTCATACCAAGCTCTTGGAGCTTGTTTCAATCCATACAAAGCTTTATCAAGTTTAAAAACAAAATCGGGATGAACATGATCAACAAAACCGGGAGGTTGAGCAACATAAACTTCTTCATTTATAAAACCATTCAAAAATGCACTTTTCACATCCATTTGAAAAAGTTTAAAATTTTTGAAAGATGCAAAAGCTAGTGTCATCCGTATGGCTTCAAGCCGTGCTACGGGTACAAAGGTCTCCTCAAAGTCAATTCCCTCAACTTGAGTGTAACCTTGGGCCACTAACCTAGCCTTATTCCTAATCACATTTCCGGACTCATCCATCTTGTTTCTAAAGATCCACTTAGTACCAATTATTGGTCTATCGTGGGGCCTAGGAACAAGGTGCCAAACTTGATTGCGCTCAAATTGATTGAGTTCCTCTTGCATGGCTAGCAACCAATATGAGTCCGCCTCGGCTTCGAGGATGCTTTTGGGTTCAAAATGAGAAATGAAAGCAAAGTTACCACATAGGTCATGGAGTTTGGAGCGAGTTGTTACCCCTTTGGATGCATCACCTAAGATGAGCTCCTTGGGATGATTTGTGGCATATCTCCAAGCTTTAGGAAGCGGTTGAGAGCTTTCTCTTTATCCTCTTGAACGTCACCAATTGGTTCTTACTTATCATCTTGAGCGGATGAGTCCTTCAAGGATAGTCTCTCCATGTCTTCACCTAATGGTTCAATCTCTACAACATTCTCAACAAACACATTAGATTCTTCAAATTTAACATGCATGGATTCTTCAATGGTAAGTGAAGATCTATTGAATACTCTATAAGCTTTACTAGTTGTAGAATATCCAACAAAGATTGCTTCATAAGCCTTAGCATCAAATTTACCCAAGTTATCTTTAGTGTTCAAAACAAAACACTTGCAACCAAAAACTTTGAAATATGAAACATTAGGTTTTCTAGAATGATACATTTCAAGAGATGTTTTGGAAGAATTTTACATAAATAAATACGATTTGATATATAGCATGCGGTGTTTACGGCCTCGGCCCATAGATATTGAGGGAGGTCATACTCACTTATCATTGTCCTAACCATCTCTTGAAGTGTTCTATTTTTCCTTTCTACAACTCTATTTTGTTGTGGAGTTCTAGGACAAGACGTTTCATGCTTAATTCCCTTTTCATCACAATAAGTCATGAAGAGTTGGTTAACAAACTCACCACCTCTATCACTCCTTATTTTCAAAATCGGAAAACCTTTTACTTTTTCAACCCTTTTTCGAAAAATTTTGAAATGAGAAAAAGTTTGATCTTTGTGTTCCAAGAAGAAAACCCAAGTGAAACGGGAAAAATCATCAACTAAAACAAATGCAAATCTACTACCATTTAAGCTCTTAGTTTTAGTAGGTCCAAAAAGATCCATATGAATTAATTCTAAAGGCCTAGTTGACATGATATCCTTGATTGGTTTGAAAGAAGACTTGGTTTGTTTCTCAAGTTGGCACGCACCACAAATGCGGTCTTTCTCAAACTTCAAGTAAGGTATACCCTTCACCAATTCCTTTGAATTAATCCTAGAAAGATGGTCAAAATATGCATGTCCTAATCTTCTATGCCAAAGCCAAGAATTTTCATCAAAAGCATTTAAGCATTTAGTAGAACATTCCACATTAAGCATGTCAATGATATAAACATTATCATCACGAAAACGGTAAGAATACAATCATTGGTTTTAACATCAAAAATCTTGCAAGAAGAATCATCAAAAACAACTTTAAGTCCACGATCACAAAATTGACTAATGCTAAGCAAATTATGTTTTAAACCATCAACAAGTACAACATTTTCTATAATGGGAGATGCACCAATTTGAATGTTACCTATACCGATGATAGTGCCTTTGGAGTCATCCCCGAAGGTGACGGAGCCACCTTCCTCGTACCTTGATAGGGTTGTAAAGTTATTGATATCCCACGTCATATGTCTTGAACAACCACTATCAAGGTACCACCGCTCCCTACGTCTTGGAGCCTTGGTGTGTACCTACATCAAATAATTTAGGACTTGATTTTGGTACACACATTTTCTTGGGTCCTAAAGGGTTAGTTTCATTAACCCAAACAAGATTATTTGATCTATTAACTTGGTCATAACAAAATTTAGCTAAATGTCCATTCTTACCACAATATGTGCATCTATACACTCTATCATATTTAAAAGCATAGTGAGTGTGTGATTCGTGAGCATGGGAATTGTGAGCATGAAAAGATTTAGCATGAGAAGTGTTATGTGTAGTGTGAGTATGAGGAACCTTAGCATGTGAATCTTTAGCATGAGAGGTGTGCTTTTAGAAAATTTTTCTTCAAGTTTCTTAGTGTTAAAAGCACAATCTTTCAAAACTTTTTCAAAATCAACCATTTTAGTTTTTAAAGAAGAAATTTCTTTTTCATCAATCTTAGGAAATTTAGCTTTACATGCAACTTTGTAAGCACTAAATTCATTTTGGGTAGAAATGAGGTTTGAAGAAATTTCATCTTTTTCTCTAGTAATTATAGCAAGTTGATTCTTTAGAAAAGCAACTTCTTTTTCTAATTTAGAGCATTCAATCTTCTTATTATCATAAGTTTCGAAAAGTTCAACAAAAGCATGAACAAGAACTTCCTTACTTAATTCATCATCTTCATCATCAAGAGGTTGAGGGGTTACCTTTGGTGTGTTTGCCATGAAACACATATTCGCTACATCCGCCTCTTCCTCGGACTCGCTTTCCGAATCCCAAGTGGCCTTGTACGCTTTCTTTTCTTCTGGTTTCTTTGGCTTGAAGGAGGAGGTCATCTTCTTCTTGAACTCCGGGCAATCCGCCATGATGTGTCCGGGCTTTCGGCAATTGTAGCATATAATTCTCCTCTCCTCTTTGCCTTCAAATTTCCTTCGGAAGTTGAGCTTGTTCCTCCGGTACATTCTCTTCACATTGCGAACAAGTAGTGATAGCTCCTCATCTTCTTCTTCATCTTCTTCATCGTCTTCAAGGGTGGATGAGGACTTGAAGGCTATGGATTTCTTCTTTAGTGGAGCGGCCTCTTCTCTTGCTTTCTTTTCCATCTCATGGGTTTTTAGGTTCCCAATGAGACTAATGAGGTCATCTCATCCTTGTCGTTCAATTCTTTTAGGGTGGTGGCCTTGATCTCCCATGATGTAGGAAGTGCCCGAATCACTTTTGCACCTTTTGATCATTGGAGATATCATCACCTAAGGAAGAAAGAGCATTGGTGATTTTAGTAAATCTAGTAATCATACAATCAATAGATTCTTCATCAATCATTTTAAAAGATTCATATTGGGACCTCAAGAGATCTATCTTAGCTCTCTTGACTTGTGAAGTCCCCTCGTGTGTGACCAATAAGTGTTGCCAAATCTCATAGGCAGATGGCAATGAATTACCCGTGTAAGGTCATCCTCATTTAAGGCGGTTAGAAGGAATTTTGGGCCTTGGAGTTAGCCTCATATTCTCTAAAGTTAAAGTCGGTCCATGTGCTCTCATCACTATGGGTGCTATATAGGGTTTGGTCAAGGATTTAGCTACAAGCTACCTAAAGATTGCAAAAAGATAGTCATCCTAACCTTCCAAATAGGGAAATTAAGTCCATCAAATTTAGGAGGGGTTTTGATGTTATCGGCCATGTTTACTAGTGATGACAAATGGAATGCAAATGTTGATTAGCAAATTTAAGGATCTCTCTATGGATGTTAAGCCAAAACCTAGAGTCCAAGCTCTGATACCAATTGAAAATCACCTAGAGGGGGGTGAATAGGTGATAATGCTAATCAATGCACAATTTAAAATATGATGCAACAATCGCCCAAAACAAGACTAAGAGCCGAATGCCCCGTGAAGGGTTCTGAACTCCTTCCTCCTGATTCCTCGTAAAATGAGTTGGAGGTGCGCAATGCAACCTTGTTGTATGGGACAAAGATTGACAAGATGAATGATAACAAGTGAATATAGCAATGACAATCAAAAGCAAGTAGTAATAGCAATGAAAGTAGAGCAAGAATAAAGAAAAGTAAACCAAACGCAAACACCAAGAATTGTTATCGAGGTTCGAGCACCCAGCTCTACTTCCCCGCCTTCCCCAAAAGGATTCCAACCACTTCCACTATCACAAAGATGTCACAAATACACCGGAGTACCCAACTCCACAATCTCAAGTACAATTTCTCTCTTGGTAGTCAAAAGACCACAAACTTTCTCTTTCAAAATTCTCTTCCCTTACAAAGGTCCTTAGAGAACAATGAGTAGGAATGAAGCTCTTGTGTGCAAAGAGAAAAGAAAATGAAATCAGAGAATTCTTGAAAGCACTTCAGAAAATGAGAGAGAATTTCAGCACAAAAACCAAGAAACCAAGTCTTTTTGAAAGCCTTAAACTTGTGAAAATTTTGATAATTTTTCTAGTAACCAAACTCTCCCTAAACACCCTATTTATAGGAGAGGGCTAGGGTTTAGATATAAAACATATTTAAGGCTAATCAGAAAGTATTAAAACCAAAACATGTCACTTAAACACACTTAAGTGAGAAAAGGACAAAAATAAACTAGCTCAGAAAACTAGCCGTTACTGTTCAAACGGCTAGTCCGGTCGACCGCCTGGTCGACCGCTAGTTCAAAAGAATTAGCCGTTGCAGGCTGACGGTCGACCGTGCAGGTCGACCCAAACAAACAGAGAGCAAAGTGTTACAGTCAGGCAGGTCTCGGTCGACCGTCACGGTCGACCGTGAAACGTGCACACTGATACGTGCATTTTCCAGAACCTCGGTCGACTCGGGCGGTCGACCGGCAAAGCCTGACATAGGCACGGTCGACTCGGGCGGTCGACCGGGTCAGGCCAAAAATCAAGTTTCAAACAGAATTTTGAGGAGATGAATATTTTTATCAAAATATGTTTTAAATAGGAATAAGTATAAAACATAAATATGGATTTACAGGCAGAGGATTTTGTATCAAAATATTTTTGTATAATTTATATGAATTAAACTTAGAAATAAGATGTGCGCAAAAACGTGTGTGATGGAGCTTCAAACCTATTCACTATTCTTTAACAAAACTCTAAACTAAAAACAATCTAATAAATTATCTTGAGCAATCTTGAAGTCTTGAGCCATGCGATGCCTTGCTAGAGCCTTCTCTTCTATGTTCCTTCCTTGATGTGCAAAAAGCCTTCTTTACTTCATGAACCTAGAAATTCTTGCAATAGCTAAGCAATGGCCTCCAAATATGGTACTAACCTGAAACTTATCTTAAACAAACTAATTAGTACCAAATAGCTCCTATTTGTTTTGTTATCATCAAAACTCTAAACATTTGGAGAGTGTAACCTTATGGGCCAACATCTTCTGCCGTAAACCAGGTCAACCCATCACCTGTGGCCAGCCCATCACCTGTGGTCAACCCGGGTTGTACCTATTGCCATGATCTCAACCATCTGTTTGAGGAGTGTCCTGTATATCAATCTCAAATGTATCAGGAGAACACGAATGCTGCATATACCAGACCCAATTACAATCCATACTCCAAAACATATAATCCGGGATGGCGAAACCATCCAAACTTTTCTTGGAGTCAGTCTGGTCCTGAGCAACCGAGACCACCATTTCCACATCAATACCCTGCTCAGTCTCATCAACCAAATTACCACCAGAACGCACCAAACGCCCACTCATACCAAAGTCCACCACAATTCCAGTCATATCAAAATCCTACACATTACCAAACAAACTTTCAGCCCCCGTATCAGCATCATCCACCACAGAATCCTTCAGACAAAAGAATTTCTGATTTGGAGAAAATGATAGAAACCTTATCCAAGACCCAAGCTTCAATGATGAACCATCAGCAGCAGGATATAAACAAATTACAAATCCAGATAGGGCAATTGGCTAACTCTCTGAATGAACGACAAAAGGGAATGCTACCCAGCCAGCCAGTGCCCAATCCAAAAACTCACTTCCCTCTGCATGAAGTTGAAGACTTGGGCCCCAGTCAATGCAACATTGTCTATATCCTTAGATCTGGAAAGCACGTAGATAACAAGATTTCAAATCAACCCACCAAATCTATGTCAAAGTCAACACCTTCTGTTCCAGTCCAACCCATTCAAGACAATCCTTCTTCAAGTACACAACCATCCACTCCCCAATCCAAAGGGAAAGAAAAGATTGATGAGCAACCATACAAGTCTGTTGTACCATTCCCAAATAGGCTAGCAAATCAAAAGCAAAATGCTCACATGGAGAAGATAAGAGAAATGTTCAATCAGGTCCAAATCAACATACCACTTCTTGATGCAATTCAACAAGTTCCATCATATGCCAAATTCTTAAAGAAAATGTGCACCAAGAAGAGGAAAGCAAATGTCCCTAAGAAAGTCTTCCTAGCCTCAAACATTAGTGAGCTGCTCATTGGTCCAATTCCTATAAAGTATAAGGACCCAGGGAGCCCAACCATTTCTTGCATCATAGGACTGACTACCATCAATAGGGCATTACTTGATTTAGGAGCCAGTATCAATCTTCTCCCTTTTTTGTGTATCAGCAACTAGGGTTAGGCAACCTCCGTCCAACCAAAGTTACGATACAATTGGCTGATCGCTCTGTAAAGATTCCCAAGGGGGAGATTATAGATGTTTTAATACGGGTCGGGGAATTTATTTACCCCGTAGACTTCATTGTTCTTGAGACGCAACCCGTACAAAATCATAGAGCACAGACACCTGTCATTCTCGGACGTCCTTTCTTAGCCACCGCAAATGCGATCATCAACTGTAGAAATGGCTCGATGCGTCTAACCTTCGGAGATATGACAAAAGAGGTGAATGTTTTCCATCTGGGAAAACAACCTCGGGATTTGGACAATGATTCTTTTGAAGTAAATTTGATAGAAGGTTTAACAAGTGAACATGATGAGGAGGTTGAGTATGAATCCGAAGAGGAATTTGAGTTGGAGTCTGATGACTTCAACCTTGATCAGATTGTTGAGTCTACTGTGGAGTGGGCCACTAATACCACCCCTATTCTTCCCTTACACCAAGAACAGCCTGTGATAGATCCTGTCCCTTCTTCTGAGCTTAAATTTCTTCCCGACCATCTCAAGTACAAGTACTTGGATGAGAATGAAACCTTTCCTGTAATCATTGCATCCCATCTCACTGAACAACAAGAAGAGGATCTTCTTACTGTGTTAAGAGAAAATCGAGAAGCCATTGGTTGGACCATGGCTGACATCAAGGGGATTAGTCCTTCCATAGTTCAACACCGGATTCATTTGACGGAAGATGCCAAGCCAAAACGAGACCCACAACGTAGACTAAACCCAATCATGCAGGAAGCCGTTAGAGCTGAGATCTTGAAACTATTAGACAATGGGATTATCTATCCCATATCCGATAACCAGTGGGTAAGTCCAGTTCATGTTGTGCCCAAGAAAGCAGGATTTACTGTGGTAGAAAATGAGAAGAAAGAATTGGTACAAACACGTCTTCCAACGAAGATTCGAGTTTGTATCGATTACCGAAAGTTGAACACTGCCACACGTAAAGACCACTTTCCTCTTCGTTCATTGACCAAATGCTTGAGAGATTAGCGGGACATGAGTACTACTGTTTCCTGGATGGATATTCAGGATATAATCAAATCCCTATCGCTCCCGAGGATCAAGACAAAACCACCTTCACCTGTCCTTTTGGAACATTTGCATACCGAAGGATGCCCTTCGGCCTATGCAATGCTCCCGCAACGTTTCAACGTTGCATGCTGAGCCTTTTTTCAGACATGGTGGAGAAATTTCTGGAGATTTTCATGGATGATTTTTCATTTATGGTGATTCCTTTGAACAATGCTTGTACCATTTGAAACTGGTTCTACAACGCTGTATGGAGAAAAACTTAATACTTAACTGGGAAAAGTGTCACTTTATGGTCAAGCAAGGAATCGTTCTAGGGCACGAAGTTTCACACAAGGGAATTAAGGTTGACAAGTCTAAAGTGGAAGTCATAACAAAGCTCCCTGAACCAACATGCTTAAAAGACATTCGCTCATTTTTAGGGCACGCCGGCTTCTATGGACGATTCATTCAAGGGTTTAGCAAAATTGCTAGACCTTTGACAAATCTCTTAGGAAAGGATGTACTCTTTAAATTCAATGAAGAATGTTTACAAGCCTGGGAGGAGCTTAAGTGTAGACTTGTCTCAGCACCTATCATTTCTGCACCTGATTGGACCAAGCCTTTCGAGATTATGTGTGACGCCTCGGACTTTGCTATCGGCGCTATTTTAGGGCAGCGTATTGATACTAGGCAACACGTAATCTATTATGCTAGCAGAACGCTGAATGAAGCCCAACTCAATTATACAACTACTGAAAAGGAATTTTTAGCTGTTGTCTTTGCGTTGGAAAAATTTCGCCAATATCTGCTAGGGTCCAGGACGATTATTTTCACCGATCACTCCGCCCTAAAGTACTTAATGCAAAAGAAGGATGCTAAGGCAAGACTTATTCGATGGATACTTCTTTTGCAAGAGTTTGATCTGGAGATTAAGGATAAAAAGGGCGTTGAGAATGTGGTAGCTGATCACTTGTCTAGAATCCCAAACGCACCAGAGGAAAAAATACCAATTAATGACAATTTTCCTGACGAACACATTTTTGTGATGTGTGGAGAGCCTTGGTATGCTGACATAGCAAATTACCTTGCTACCGGGCAAATACCTTCTCATTGGTCAGGCCAGGACAAACACCGTTTCATGAGTCAAATGCGGTTCTTCTTCTGGGATGAACCGTATTTATTCAAATATTGTCCTGACCAGATAATACGAAGGTGCCTTCCTGAGGATGAACATCAGAGTGTTTTGACATTTTGTCACAAGCTAGCTTGCGGTGGACATTTTGGTCCACGAAAAACGACTGAGAAAGTACTTCAGAGTGGATTCTACTGGCCCACTCTCTTTAAGGATGCATACACTTTCTGCAAGCTATGTGACAAGTGTCAAATGACGGGTCGAATCACGCGGAAAGACATGATGCCCCTCACACCCATCTTAGAGGTTGAAATTTTTGATCTGTGGGGCATCGACTTTATGGGACTCTTTCCTCTGTCCTATGGCAACCAATACATTTTGGTAGCTGTAGATTATGTTTCAAAATGGGCTGAAGCAATTCCAACAAGGACAAATGACAACCAAGTTGTCATCAAGTTTTTACGAAAAAACATCATCTCTCGCTTCGAAGCCCCCCGTGCGATAATAAGTGACAATGGGAGTCATTTCTGTAATCGGGCTTTTGAAGCCCTGATACGCAAATACTCTATTTCTCACAAATTATCCACGGCATACCATCCTCAGACTAACGGGCAAGTAGAAGTCACAAATAGACAAATAAAACTCATCTTGGAGAAAACCGTTGGACAGAACCGTAAAGATTGGTCCATCAAACTCACTGATGCCTTATGGGCCTACAGGACCGCTTACAAGACTGTCCTCGGTATGTCTCCATATCGGGTTGTATTTGGAAAACCTTGTCACTTGCCTGTGGAGTTAGAACACCGAGCTATGTGGGCTATAAAGCAGCTGAACTTGAATATAGATAAGGCCGGTGCCTTGAGAAAGTTGCAAATATCCGAGCTAGAAGAGCTAAGAAATGAGGCATATGACAATGCTCGGATAGCAAAACACAGAACCAAGCTCTTTCATGATAGATCCATTCACCGAAAAATTTGTCTCAGGACAAAAGGTTCTGTTGTACAACTCAAGACTCCACCTCTTTCCTGGTAAATTGAAAACCAGGTGGTCAGGACCGTACATTGTGCAAAATGTCTTCTCACACGGTGCTATTGAGATTCTTGATCCGAAAAATGGCAATAAATTCACTGTAAATGGTCAACGCTTAAAGCCATTTTTCACCAATGAACCTGTGTCACAAGAAACTTATGAACTGGGTCTTTATGACCCAGTATATATGTGACCATTTCATCTGTACAGTCTCCCGGATTTCCCTGCATATCATTTTTGGGACCACTTTTGTAAATAAATAATAAATAAATAAATAAAATAATAATAATAATAATGTGGACTTTTATGTTAATTCATATCAAGAGTTCCACTCCTTCACAAACTTTTAAACTTCAAATCCCTAGGGTTGTAAATATTACTTTTCACCTAGGGATAATTTTGGGACTCTCAATTTTTTGTCCCCCCTATATATATATTCCCTCTTTACCCTACCCATCTTCCCTCAAACGCAAATCGCCTCCCAGATCTGAACCCACCCTCTCAAGCGCTGCCCTCATTTTTTTTCCCTTCCTCAGAAACCTCCTTACTGCCGCGATCCCGCGACCCAGGCCGCAGATCCGCGGCTGTCCTGAACCCTCTGGAGCGCCGCCAAATTTTCTACCGATCGATTTCTTGCTCTGGTGGCCAATCTGTGCCACATCTTCCCGAATCCACCTCCTGTGCCCTCTGCAAGCCCGAACTTTCCCCCCACGTATTCCGGGGGCGGTTTGAATCTTGATCTCCCAATTTTATTGCTTTACTCTAGATTTGTAGCATGGCACCTAGTATTTTTGCTGAGAAAGATTTTGGGAAAATTTTGTGTGATCCTAATGGGTATGGGCATATGTTCATAGATCGGATTAGGGCTTGGGATTGGTATACTTTAGTATACGATAATTCTGAAAACGATACCTTCTATTGTCCCGACTTGGTGACAATGTTCTACAATAATATTGACCATGCATCTGTTGATTCACACACTTACCAATTCACCGTGCACATGCCCCTAGGCGACTTGTTCATCACTCTTCCTCTCCTTGAGGAACACACGCATGTCCCCATTCACCCACAGGATAGCGACCCCCTCCCACTTATTGAGTACATGACACTTATGGGGGCTCGCTGCACTGAGCAGGACCGCGGGCTAAAGGCCAGCACCACTTTTAGGAACGTACACTGCATTGGACGCTGGATCCAACGTAACATCTTAGGGCTGGACCACACAACTTCATTCAACCGCCCGGTGTTGCAGATAATTCACGATTTGATGACTAGGCAACACACGGTCTGTTTAAACAAGACCATCTTCCACGCAATCATTGCCAACTCCTCCAGCACTCGGGGTGTCAAACACTCCCACTCTATTCTGATTACGTGTCTGTGTAGGACTTTCCTACCGGACGCCGTATTTGATTCCTTTGACCGAGTGTTTGTGACACCTGAGCGACCCACCAGCTCCTATAACAGCTGTTTGCACGCGGTTTGGACTCCTAGTGTCCAGCCCGAAGATGTACCGGTGGAGTCCTCTTCGGAGGAAAGTTTAGAGGAGGAAGATGAGCCTCTGTTTTGGCGTCAGGATCCCCCAACAGATTCACGTGCCTTCATGTCCACCATCTGGAAGGGCATGAAGAAAATTTTTAGGGGGCAAGTAAGACTTAGGAAGAAGGTGGAGGAGAAATCCTCTAGGTTGGACCGCATTGAGGCGGGGTTGCGGCGATCTCAGTCGGCTGGACCCAGCACCACCGCTGGTCCAAAGCGACGGAGGGAGTGATTTCATACCTTTACCTACTTCATGCATCTTTTTATCTTGCATACATTGGGGACAATGCATGAGATAGGTATGGGGGGTAGATTCTAACCTAGGATTTTCATTTTCTTTTTAGGCTTTTTATTTTTATTTTTTAGGATTTTCGTGTTCTTTTTAGTTTTTTTATTTTCTTTTAGATTTTACCTTTCTTTGTAGATTTTTTATTTTCTTTTAGATTTTACTTTTTCTTTTAGAAAAATAAAAATAAAAAAATAATATAAAAAAATAAAAAAAGGAAATTCTTGATCCATGTTTAAAGAATCAAAACTTGACTTTAGGGATTAAGGAAGCTCTTAACTATGATTTCTAATTATAAGTCGAAAAGAGGAGTTTTGTTGGATTTTTAGGTTAAGTAATAAAGGATAAGAAAGATTACTAGATTTTAATTCTTTCTCTAGGATATATACATTAAACATATTGAAGGATTAATCAAAGACTTTGTGACTTTATTTACATATATATATAATAAAAAAATATAGAAAAAAAAGAAAGAAAAAAAATATGTATATAAATAACTAAATAATTACTTAGCCACTAATTAAGCTGGTTAGTCGTACCTCAAGAAGCATTGCCAATCACGCCTAAAGGTGGTTAAGTCCTTAACTCCTTCGTGGCCTAGTTTACTCGAGTCCTCGAACCTGAGGGATGTTTTCTCATCTGGTGCCCTAAGACCGACTGGTTTGGGAGTCATCGGTAAGAGGCTCGTTACAAGGGTAAATTAGAAAGCCTAAGGATGCTAAGGAAATGTAAATAAATAAATATTGTATATAAAATAAATTAAAAAAATGATATATATATTAGTAAATAAATAAACTTAGTCTAAGAAAGATCCTTCATATTTATAGATGTATATATACTAGGATTGATGCAAAATCTAGTTTTTGATCTTTTTCTTAAAAACTTAACCTAAATTGAAAACAAAACTCTAAATAGACGCTTATAAGAGGAATGACAAGTTTAGGGTAACCTGAAACCTATAACTCAAGTAAGAATCTTGAAAACATGGATCAAAATTTTCACTAACACTTTTATTTTTCTTTATGGATTTTGTGGGTGCAATCCGCTGAAAACCCTCAGGAGACAACACTCCTCCTCTAGGGTAACCTAGAATTTTAACGGCTTGTTGCACGTGCTCAGTGCAATCGTGTCACCTACGAAAGTGGTGTAATCATCTAGTTAGGATTTTCTTTTTCTTTCCTTTTTGCTCGGGGACGAGCAAAAGCTAGGTATGGGGGTGTGATTGTAGTTCATTTTTGCATCATCTTCCACCTCTATACCATGCATTATATCAATAAAAATTGGTTTTTTACCCTTTTTCTCTCTATTTTTGCAGGTCCATATTTTAATGGAGAAGAGGCCCATAAATCCATGTAATTATCAAAGAATTAAAGGATTAATCAAGGCCCAAAAGAGAAGCCCAAGAATTGAGCCCAGGTTCTGGAGTCATCCATGCGCCCAGTCTGATTTCTAGAAGCGCCAACGTGGCTAACAACCTGCGAAAAAATAGCAACAGAATTCGCTGGCATAACGGCCTTGATTCTGCCGCGGAAACGCGGCTCTGGCCGCGGATCCGCGGCAGGAATCTGGCCGTTGAGCCTGAGATTTGATCCGACAGTTCAGATTTGGGAGCCCCTTCTTCTGAAGCCTATAAATAGACCATCAGGGCCAGTGCGAGAGAGAAGAGGAGATACTAGGGGAGAGAACTTGTATTTTGAGAGAGAGTTGTAGGAATTCTCTCTAGGTTTTTAGTTCTTTTGTATTCTCCTTCTTCCTCCTAGAGATTCTGTAAAAGAGAGAAAAGAAAGAGTTGAGAGCTTGTAAGCAAGGAGGTGACATCTTTCAAAGCAAGGATTAATCAAACTTTCTTCTCTTCTTTACAATCTCTAGTGCTTGCTTTACTTTCTTGTTTTACTTCCATTGCACTTCTATTTTTACCATGAATTGTTGTTTACTTTCTCTTGTAATGGATAGCTAATTCCCTCTAACATGACTAGCTAACAACTAACTTTGCTAACTTCTAACTCTTTGGGTGATTGCTAATTTCTAAACTTGCAATGTTAAGTCTCTTTTGATCTCCAATGAAGATGAATTGCTTTCATTATTGGGAAATGCTTGTTGTAACTCCATATGATTCATGTGAGCCTCATTTAGAGCCTTGTCTTTAGAACAAGTGCCTTGATGGAACATGGAGATGGATCACCTAAATTTGCTATTGGCTCGTAGAACAATTTTCTTACTTCAAAGCTAGCTTGTATATGCCTTGAATGACTAATGAATCTTGTGTCTTCTTCCTTAGCATCCCTTTGAGTGGCACTCCTTGATTCCACCATTGAAATTCTATCTCGGGAGCCGATGAATCAATGAGGCTACAAGCTAAGACCGAGAAGAACACTCATCTTCCAAGTGAGAAAATACTTGACCAAACAAGCAAGACATATCTTTTGCCGATGAATCAACATGAGGCAATCATGCATCACCCATGAGCTTAGTAAGTTAGCAAATTAGTAAAGTTAGCTAGTCATGACTTCTTCCATCTAAAGTTTTCCAAAAGTTTCCTTCACTAGTTTTCTTTCCTAGCAAGACAACTTTCCAAAGTTCTTTTTCATTTTCTTTTACATCGGTTTTTCTTTCCAAGCAACCAAATCACAAAAATTTCTTCTTTTACTTTCCATGTTGTTTTCTTTCTTTTGAACAAAGAACTTTCGTTTTCTCTCTCTTCGACACATAACCGCAAAGCTTTTATCGCGAGCTCTCCCTGAGGATCGACCCGTATAGCTTATGCTACTACGGTGATTCGGAAGGAGCATATTAACATTGTGATACATTCTTGGAGTTTTGAGCACTACAATCGAACAAAGAAGGTTGACTCTAAAACCCTCTATCTCTGAATTGAGTACACTCCTCCCATTCCGAACAATTATCTAATTAAATCTCATAAAATCTCTAAAAATCACAAAAAATAAGTTCTTATATTATATTTGAAATACAAACATGTGTGAAAAAATTCAACACATATTTCAACTTATTTGAACCATTTTTGTGTCTTAGAAATTTTGCCAGAAACAAAAACCGTATTTTCCAAAACTTAGATTTTGAAATGGAAATCCGATTTTTCCAAAACACATCCAAATGGAGAGATTTCAAAAATATTTTAACAAGGCGTTACATTAGCAAAGCTTCAATTAAGAGTCCATCGGAAAATACGATTTTATTGAGCAAAAATTTTGGGACAACTTTGTAGCGTCACGTACAACTACAGAGTTCTAGGTTAACACAAAATAATTTCTAATTTTTTTTAAAGTATTTTATTTTATTCATGTTCGGATAACTTATAAAATTTAATAGGTCGAAAGTCAAAGAAAAGGGAACTTCAAAAGGAATTAAATACAAGCGTTTGATGTCATGCAAAGGATATGGGCTCTTGGAACAAGATCTGGTAAGCATATAATTTTTTTTGTTATTTTTTAATGTTTACATATAGATTATTACTGATATCTTGTACATTATTTTGTACAATAGATTGCTCAAAAATTATCAGAAGGTGATTCAATAATCACGTCAATTTCTCGGCATGAATTGTGAAAATTTGCCAGGCTTAAAAGATGGTTCATATATCAATGAAAACACATAAAAAATTGCAAATAAAATTATAAGTGCTTTAATTAAAATAAATTTTCAGGATACTATTGTCAATACAATTTTATCACTTTTCTAAGTGTTAACATTATAATCTTTTTTCTTAGGATTCCCTTGCTGAGTCGGCGTCACAGGAAGAAATTCATCCACAAGAGATGAATGACATATTAGGCATGGCGCTGCGTCCCGAGAACTCCGGTCGTGTTATAGGCGCCGGATTTGGGGCCACTATTACCAGCTACTTCCATCAACCTCGTGGACATTGATCCTCTGCATAAAGCGATGAGGTGAAAAGGTTGGTGGATGCTTGGGAGAAGGAAATGCTTTCAGAGCTTACAGAGATAGTGAGGCAACAACTCTAAATGTTATCTCAGCCGCCACTGTCCTATTATGAGCAACATTGTCCTTCACCCTATTATGAGCAGCTTGTTTATCCTTCACCGTATAGCGGGCACGATTCTTGCTTGATGACAATAAATTTATCCCAAATTTCAAAGATAATATTACTTTGTAATTTATTTTGTTATCGATCTTTTTTGTTAATATCATGCTTAGTATTATTTATGTTATAGGATGGATTTCTTCCCTGTGATTTGGCCATTAAAGTAATGGGATGACAATTATTGTGACTCGTGAAAGAGCATACAACAGCAATGATGATAATCAAATGCTTCACGGTCATGCTCTTAGATCTGATAATATTACAGTAAGCATTATAGAGTCATTGGATATTAATACATATCTACCATATCCAACCGACAAGATGACCACCGTTGGTGATGATGTTGGTTCTTTTATTGCGTGGCCAATAGACTTGTTTCTTTGCATGCCTAGGTATATTATCAAAATGAAAGTACAAGTTCTATTTTTAATTAAAAATGCAAATGACTAATGGTAATATGATATCGTGACAGGAAATGGCTAAAGGGAAGGGTGTCACACATCCAGCAATAAGCCAACCCACATAACAGTCGGTCAATCAGCCGTTTCAAAGGGTAAAAAATGAAAGTATCCGCAAGCAATTAAGGACGTGTATTTTAGGGAGGAAGATGAGAACTGATGATATCGTTGAAATAGAAATGCCTCCTTTTATCCTTGGATACAGTCCTCCCATAAGCCTCTAACGTAGTGATATTTTGCAATTCGTAGCAAGGAGCAGATAAGCGTGACAAACATCACTGTATATATTAAGTATTTAATTAATGTTTATTAATTTCTATGGATTAAATATTTTTAGTTATTAATTTGTTATTTTAATTTTGTTTTAGGTTTTTATATCAAATGTATAATGTAATCACCTAGAGGGGGGTGAATAGGTGACTAGCTAATCTAATAATGAATTAATGCGGAATTAAAAACTATTCCTGTAAACTAAAAATTCTTAAGCTAAACACACAAGGTATAACCTAAGAGTGAGAGTTGAGGCGCCGCTATGACTCCCTTAGTTGAATACAAGTGTGAGCAAACAATCCCCAAGCATATATCAATATAGCAAAAGTATATCAAGCAAGCAATGAATATGAACAATAAGAGCATGCAAGATATAAACACAAGTGAGAGATAGAGAGAGCAATCGCAAATACGGGAGATTTGTTTCGAGGTTCGAGCACCCTTGCTCTACGTCCCCACCTTCAACACAATGAAAGATTTTCACTAAAAAATTAATCCCACCGAATCACTCGGTACCGCAACACCTACAACGAGTTCACACTAGAACTCCTTGGACTCACTAGATCCTCTCTTGTTCCCGCACGAACTACACATCGCAAGCACACTAGCTTACCGAGGTTGCACCTCTACACCGAGCTCTCACTAGAACTCGAAACAACGCGAACCCGCAAGTCCGGCTCCTCAAATACAAAGAATGAACACTTTGGTGATCACAACACTTTGATCACCTAAAACTCTCACAACAATGATCCCTATAGGATTGATATAGCAATGGATAGCTCAAGTGTATATGAGAAAACTAGGATTGATTTGGTAGTGAAAAACTCAAGAAATCTCTTTTTCAAAACACTCTTGAAAAACTCTCCTTTTGATATGGAAGTATTTGGCCTTAAAACAAGTGGAGATAAATACTTAGAAGTGTATGAAAACTAGCTTGAAAACCCACTTAAAATCTTGCCTAAAACAGTCCAAGAGAAGCCCCTTTTATAGGCTTCAAAAATGTGGCCGTTGGAGGCCAACTCAGCAGCCTGGTCTGCTGTCGGTCGACCGCCCGGTCGACTGGCCAACGGTCAGATTTCTGACCGTTGTGCAAACGGTCGACCGGCCGGTCGACCGTAAACTGCAAATGACCCAGCGGTCGACCGCCCGTCGACCGGGCCATTTCCAGAGAGCAAAGGCTCTCTGGCGGTCAACCGTGCGGTCGACCGACCCTTGGCCGCGCACGTTTGTGCACCTCGGTCGACCGCCCGGTAGACCGACCTCTGGCTCGGTCGACCGTGCGGTCGACCGGCAGAAGGCCAGAAACAGATTTTTAGGGATTTAAAAACTCGGTCTTTTTCCTTCAATAAAATCCCATAAATTCTACAAAAACAAGTTCATTAATATAATTTGATATACAAACATGTTCGAGTAAAAATCAAAACATGTTACAAATATTTTGAACTATTTTTGTAATAAAGAAGTTTTGCCTTAAACAAAAACCTGTATTTTTCAAAAACGATTTTTTCAAAACTTCTCCAAATACAAAACAAAATATTTTAAACACTTTTGAAGCTTAGTGTGTATGGATATGATCCACTATACAATATATGAAGAAATATCTATGTTTTTGACATTAAGCTCTAAAAGTAGTTTTGATAAAACACAAGTATATTTTGAAGCTTAAAAATCAAACCGGTATTTTCTAAAACGAAAACTCTTTTATGAAAACACATATAAATCTTGTGTGTGAGTATATATGTACTTGAGCAATCCACCAACTAATCTATCTTTTATATGTTATCTAAAAATAAAATCTTACTGCAAACAAACCTAGACACAAGTCTTCTCTTGAAAATCTTCTTCTCCTTCTTGACTTGGTCCAAACCTTGATCCAACGAGCTAGACTCCTCTTCGAGTTCATGATGCGATCTTGATGCACGAGCTCCTGAATCAATACGTGCTACCTCCAAAACTTGACTTTAAATCATTTGTTGAAGCTAAACACCAGCTAAGATCTTGATCAAATAACTGAGACTAATTTAAAGACAAGATCATTAGTACTATAACTATATGAGTTAATCATCATCAAAACTAGAGCGATGGGCCTTTGGGCCAACAATCTCCCCCTTTTTGATGATGACAAAACTCATGGAGTTATATATGCATGGATTAAAGTTAAGCTTCATAGAAGCTCCCCCTTAACTCGTGCATAACAATAAACATATAGATATCTAATAAAGTGCATAAAACTAAACAAATATATATGCATAAACAAGGTGAGAGAAACATGCATAAATCAAGGATTCTTCTTCCTAAAAACTTTCTCCCCCTTTTGTACAAACTTTCAAAATCCTTCTCCCTTTTTGTATAAACATAAACTCAAATAGGAAATATTCATATATAAACTCAAAATCATTCTCCCCCTTTTTGTCAATCATCAACAAAAGGGTGAAAAATAAATCAACAATAAAGATATATATGCGATATACATTCATGAAGAGGAAGACGGTAAGTTAGCTCCTCTGCATACATGCATTACATGAAGAAGGGGTGACAAAACCCTAACTCGCATAAAGCATAATATACAATGCATAAGTGGAGATGTTAAGCTCCCCGTACACACGTGTATCACATAAAGAAAAGATGTCAAGCTCCTCAATATAAGATACACTCAACATGAATCTATATATAGAAGAGATGTTAAGCTTCCCTTGCATATAGGCAATACAAATCAAAACATTTTAATCATCACTTTAAAGACAAATTTTAAATTTCTTAAACCAAATTTTGAGATATCACTTGGAAGTAAATAAAATTTTAAGATATCACAAGATTTTGATACCAAATGAAATTGAAAATTTTTGATACCAATTGAAATTGAAACATTTGTAAATTTTGATACCAATGAAAGTAAAATATTTTATATTTTGATACCAATTGAAATATATGGTAAATTTTGAATGTTCTTGAATCAATAAACTAAATAAAAAGTAAAAATATTTTGATACCAATTGAAATCGAAACCCAATTGAAATCGAAACATATTGATACTAATTGAAGTATATTGTAAATTTTGATATCAATTAAAAGGTAAAATATGAAGTATATTTTGATATCAATTGAAATAGCAATAGAAAATAATGCATAAGCTCATTAAAATACCAATTGAGATACCAATTGAATTCAAGATTTAAATCAAGCTTAGCATAAACATAATTTGTGCTTTAAATATATAAGGATATTGTAAATCAAGCACAATCAAATATATATATATATATATATATATATATATATGAAAATACCAATAGAAATTGATATTATTTGAAATTTGAAGCATACATATATAAGAAAACATACATGAGTATACAAAAATAGAATTTCATGAAGTTCATGTGTATAACTCATACCTAACCACCCTATTCATGCACATGATAAAAAGATTTTCAGTAAGGCTCACAAGGCATGGTCGCCCATCCATCCGCCCTTTGAGGGTAGAAGTTTTCAAAAATATGATTTAAAAATAGTTGTATTTTGAAAATACTACCAAATAAAGAATAAATAACTACTTTGAAGTAATTTTTAAAAAACTAGTTAAAGATCCTTCAAACATAAAGCCAAATCATATAACCATGAATTATTGCTCAGAACACAAAAATTGACACTCGAAATCTATAAAACTCAAAAATTCTATTTAAAATAATGTCATGAGTAAACAAATGAAGTGTGAGTGTAAAATAATCATGTAAATAGAATTTTCATGAAAATAATCAATGAGCCTCAAGATAAACATGAATTTCTATTTAAAAAAATTTATTTTCGTTAAAAACAAACTTCAAGGCATATGTATTGTTCTATCAAAACTAAAAATATACATACATATTCTAAACACAAAAGAGTCTATAATAGAATTTGCATGAAGGCAAGAGACTCAAGAGTATACATGTATATCTATTAATTTTGAACAAGAATTACATATACATGAAGCAAAAACATGCACAAAAATAGGCAAAATAAGTATAAATGAAAGAATCATCAAAACTAGGTTATACATGTACATGTAATGAGTACAAATGAGCAATGAAGTACAAACATATAAGAATCAAATGTTGCTCACTATTTGTACAAATATATACACAAGTTTTAATGAAAACTATATCTAAACAAGTATACACCACATGAAGCACAATCAAAACATGATCATAAAAACATGCTAAAAATTATTAACATAAATGCATGTAAACTAAAATTGGAGTTTAGAGATAGTTACCAAACCATATGCACTAGTCTCTAAGTCTCCAAAACAAGGTGGTCCTCCCACCAAACTTCCTCATCAATTTGGTGTGTCCATCTAGCCCATGCATCTACCACCAAGGCACCAAACCTCTCACGTCATGTGAGAGCCCACACCTACATCAAACACAAGAGGTGGGGACTTTGGTACCCATTTTTTTGGGTTTACGGGGGTTAGCATTGTTCGGAACCCAAACATTTTTATTAGCAAAATTTATAGGATTTACTTTATCATAATAAAACTTTACTAAATGGCCTTTGCGGCCGCAATGTGTACATTTGTACACTCTAGTATGCACATGTGAATGAGTGTAATCATAGTGTGCAAAGTGTGCATATGTGTGCCGTGGGTGATGTGCATGTACATGTGGAGCTTGTTTCTTTTGAAATAAGGTTTCCAATCTATTATGATTAAATGCACAATTGCTCAAAGTTGAGCTCAAGCAATTTATTCTATTTTTCAAAAATGAATCTCACTTTTATCAATAGTAGCATGAAAAGCATGGTGAGAATGAGAATCAACAATCTTGTTCTTTTTAGAAATATATTCCTTTTCTTTTGAAACAATTTTTCTTTTTAAAGAGTTATTTTCTTCCAAAGCAATTTTCTTTTCTTTTTCCACCAAAATAATTTTATTTTTCAAATAAGTATTTCCTTCACAAAGATCATTTAACTTAGAAGTCAAAGAAATATTATCCTTTTTTAACAAATCATTTTCTTTTGAAATATATGCAAATTTATTTTTAAGAGAATCATTTTCTTTTCACAAAGAAGTGTTGTTCTTTTCAATTTATTTTTATCCTTTTTAAGTAATTCATATTTTTCAAGAAGTTATTGACAAAAAGATTCAAGCTCATCATAAGACAAGTCAACATCCTCATCAAGCTCGGATTCAGAATTTACCTCAAGGGGATTATCCCCTTACATCATGTAGCACAAGTTGGAAGTGTCACTTCTATCATTCGAGTCACTCCCCGCATAGTATTGCTCTTGTTCCTCAAGGGAGACTATAGTGTTCCATACTATAAAAGCCGAATCAAAGTTAGAAACCCTAGATAAATATTCATCATTTAGGGTACTCTTTAAAGCATGGATGGCTTTTGCATTAGCCTCTAGATGTTTGCCATTTACACAATAAGAATCTTTAATAGTGATAAAATAAACATGAATTCCTAAGGTCTTGAGGTACATTGACATCTTAACCTTTCAAGTTTGGATGTTAAGAATATCAAAAGTGAGAGGTGACATGAAATCCATGTGTATGTAAACAAATATTGTGATTAGCTAAAAATAGGATCTTTAACTCTAGGTTGTTAGACCCAAATCAAGAGCACCAAGCTCTGAATTGAAATCACCTAGAGGGGAGGGAATAGGTGACTAGCTAATCTAATAATGAATTAATGTGGAATTAAAAACTATTCATGCAAACTAAAAATTCTTAAGCTAAACATACAAGGTATAACGTAAGAGTGTAGCTGAATTCCCAGTGACGGGCTCTGAACTATCTCCTCAAGATTCCTCTAGATAAGAGTTGAGGTGCCGCTATGACTCTCTTGGTTGAATACAAGTGTAAGCAAACAATCCCTAAGCATATATCAATATAGCACAAGTATATCAAGCAAGTAATGAACATGAACAATAAGAGCATGCAAGATATAAACACAAGTGAGAGATAGAGAGAGCAATCGCAAATACAGGAGATTTGTTTTGAGGTTCGAGCACCCTTGCTCTACGTCCCCGCCTTCAACACTATGAAATATTTTCACTAAAAATCGATCCCACCGGATCACTCGGTGCCGCAACACCTACAACGAGTTCACACTAGAACACCTTGGACTTACTAGTCCCTCTCTTGTTCCCACAAGAACTACACATCGCAAGCACACTAGCTTGCCGAGGCCGCACCTCTACACTGAGCTCTCACTAGAACTCGAAACAACGCGAACTCGCAAGTACGCCTCCTTAAATACAAAGAATAAACACTTTGGTAATCACAACACTTTGATCACCTAAAACTCTCTCACAACAAGGATCCCTATAGGATTGATATAACAATGGATAGCTCAAGTTTATGTGAGAAAATTAGGATTGATTTGGTGGTGAAAAACTCAAGAAATCTCTTTTTTAAAACACTCTTGAAAAACTCTCCTTTTGATATGGAAGTATTTGGCTCTAAAACAAGTGGAGAAAAACACTTAGAAGTGTATGAAAAACTAGCTTAAAAACTCACTTAAAATCTTGTCTACAATAGTCCAAGAAGCGCCCCTTTTATAGGCTTCAAAAATGTGGCCGTTGGAAGCCAACTCAGCAGCCTGGTCTGCTGTCGGCCAACTGTCAGATTTCTGACCGTTGTGCCAGCGGTCGACCGGCCAGTCGACCGTAAACTGGCAAATAACCCAGCGGTCGACCGCCCGATCGACCGGGCCATTTCCAGAGAGCAAAGGCTCTCTGGCGGTCGACCGGCCCTTCGTCATGCACGTTTGAGCACGCCAGTAGACCAACCTCTGGCTCGGTCGACCGTGCGGTCGACCGCAGAAGGCCAGAAACAGGTTTTTAGGGATTTAAAAACTCGGTCTTTCCTTCAATAAAATCCCATAAATTCTCATAAATTTTACAAAAATACGTTCATTGATATAATTTGATATACAAAAATGTTTGAGTAAAAATCAAAACATGTTACAAATATTTTGAACTATTTTTGTAATAAAGAAATTTTGCCTTAAACAAAAACCTGTATTTTTCAAAAACAATTTTTTCAAAACTTTTTCAAATACAAAACAAGATATTTTAAACACTTTTGAAGCTTAGTGTGTATGGATATGATCCACTACACATATATGAAGAAATATCTATGTTTTTGATATAAGCTCTAAAATTAGTTTTGATAAAACACATGTATATTTTGAAGCTTAAAAATCAAACCGGTTTTTTTTCAAAACGAAAACTCTTTTATGAAAACACATATAAATCTTGTGTGTGAGTATATATGTACTTGAGCAATCCATCAACTAATCTATCCTTTATATTTTATCTAAAAATAAAATCTTACTACAAACAAATCTAGACACAAATCTTCTCTTGAAAATCTTCACTTGAAAATCTTCTTCTCCTTCTTGACTTGGTCTAAATCTTGATCCAACGAGTTAGACTCCTCTTCGAGTTCATGATGCGTCTTGATGCGCAAGCTCTTGAATCAACACGCGCTAGCTCCAAAACTTGACTTTATATCATTTGTTGAAGCTAAACACCAACTAAGATCTTGATCAAATAACTGAGACTAATTTAAAGACAAGATCATTAGTACTATAACTACATGAGTTGATCATCATCAAAACTAGAGCGATGGGCCTTTAGGCCAACATATAATCGTATAGGCATCAGTGGTATGTATGTTTTATTTGTCCATACAGCATTGCATATGTTTATGACGCTTCGGCTGCGGCTGAAAAAGAAAAAGTTGTATTTATCGTGAAGATAATGGAAGGATGTCAGCACGATCATTTATATTTTTCACCATTGAATACGAAGTAAGTACTCAAGTTTATAATAAAATTTAATTGTGGTTTTAATTTAACATCATACTAATTTATGTTATAGTTGATATTGTGTATGATTGACCCACACAAGATTATTGTATATTGGTTGGACTCGTCACGTCACGAGCCGCGACGTGAGATTGTTGATATGATTAATATGTTAGTGTTTAATACTTATATCTACTTCATTAGCGCTACTATATATAGATCTTTTATTAATATTCTTTTTGTTTAATGAAAAGAGTCGTGACTATACTTATCACAAATAGTAAACAAAATGTGTGGTCTACGAGTATGCATCCTACATGGAGGATTATTAAGGTATTTTTATTTTAGTATTTGATATTTTTTAAAAATTCACAATGTTTAAGTTATATCTTATTAATTTAATTCTTATAATATCCTCGTCAACCGGATAGCGTGGTATGCGGATACTACGTGATGTGGTTTATGCAGGAGATTGTTGCATCTTAATGGAATCCCATTTCAATAAATGTATAATCATTTGACATAAAAGTTACTTTTTATTTTTTTAATATTAAACTAAACATGATACTAATTTTAATATCTTCGCAGTAAAATAAAATAACATACACGGATGATGAAGTGGATGAGATTCGCGAAGAATGGCATAATTCGTTATAGAACATGCTTAGCAGTAAGTATTTTTAGTACTTCATATATTGTAATACGTGTTTATTTCATATTTCATATTTGTAATATATACTTTTTTAATATTTTCATCATCTTTTAGTAGGCATCCATCACTAGGAGACGTGACGCAAGTGAGACCGGCTAGGCGGCTATGCAAGAGGGATGGCCATGCAGCGTGGTGAGGGTTCAAATACAGTACTACTAATGTGTATATATTTTGAAATTTATATGTGACTTTTAAATAGATCATTGTATATATATGCTCTATCCGTGTCATCGAAGTCTTTCTAAAGGGTGCGTCTTTGATGTTCCAGTATAAGCCGGCACGCGCTGCTCGCTTGCCATCACTCCCAGCAGAGAACCGATCAGATGAGCGGGACACATACACCATAGAAAGATGCTCTTCCCTAGCGATCCGAAGAGCCTTCACCAACGAGGGAACCTCTTTTCTAAAGAGATTTGAATCCGAGAGAGGGTCCCGAGTTCACTCATTACTGTGTGGGATGATTGCATATATATATATATATATATATATATATATATATATATATATATATATATATATATATATATATATATATTATATATTGTGTGAATGATTTTAGGCCGTGTGCACCTATTGGATAATTGTCTCAGGGCAGACTTCTAATTATAACTCGTTGTCAAAATTTTTAAGAAATTGGAATGAATCTTATTTTTTGTGTATATATGTTGAGTTTTGTGTTTCTATATTATGTTTGTGAGTTGCACGTACTTTTTTTGGATGTGTTGTTTGTGAGCAGGGCAGCCCTTCATTTTTTAGAGATGCTCTCTGTATTTGAGAGCTGCAGTTCACTGTTTTTGAGAGCTGCTCTCTGTTGAGCTGCTTTCTGTGAAATTTTAAAAAGAAAAATACAGGCCTTTAATGTCGGTTCCTTTTGGAACCAACGTTAAAGGATCTTTTAATGCCGGTTCTTTTAAGAACCTGCGTTATTTTAACGCCGATTCTTATATGAATTGACTTTAAAAGTGATACTTTATATACGCCGATTCTTATAGGAACTGGCGTTAAAAGTTAAGTTTTGCTGCTGGTTTTGAAGTTGAAACCGACATTTATTTTCTTACATAACGAAACCGCCGTCATATACTTGGAGATATTACGACTCCAACATACAAGTCGGTTGTCTTAGAAATATTATACTTTGATATTTCTTTTTTTTTTTTTCAGTTTGCTATCTCTTACAAAGAAGCTGAGAACTTGCATGCTAAATGTTTTCCAATAAAAATCCCTTTATTTGCATGAAACATTCAATATTTGAACAAGTGTCCCGTTTTTCGCCATGGGTGCCAAAAAATGCAGAAATTGAGCTTACTCGCAGTGAGATCAAGGGCACTCTAAAGTTGAGGTGGCCAATATATCGACAAAGTAAAACTTTGAAGTTCTGCTTAGACAAGGATGCGAAAAATTGAAATGAAACAACCCACTATGATCTATTCTTTTGACCTAACAAAATCCTATAAAGCATTCGGACAAAATATAAAGGTGCAAGCCCGAAAAAATACAGTACCTGTTCAAATAAGAAAGGAAGGGAAGTCACAAACGATTGATGAAAGCAAGCAGAATAGATGGAGAATTTTTCACTAGAAGATTCAGTGACCCTGTAGAGTGCTCTGACAAGAGGAGGATGGTGGTTGTTTAGGGGGTTGAATTATAGGGTTTTTCATTCTATACTTTTTCGCCCAGTCTGATTCCTTCTCTCTCTTCGCGTAGTAGGGGCATGTGATGAGTATAAAGATACTCAAAACTTTTAGGTTACTCGATAACTGCTACGATGTGAGCAGTTTAATTTGGTCGAAGAACTCAGTCTTACTGGAGAAGCTATTCGGTGGACAGCCTGCCGAAACTTGGCATCACAGATTAACCAACTGGATCCATGGAGGACAACAAGGGTCCAGGTATGAAATTCTACACGTCCTCTAATTCCTTAAAAATCTTGGTATGCTCCTTTGAGAGCCTTAAACCGACCTTGGACATCGCTCTCTCTCTCTCTCACGAGTGAGGCAAGCAAGTTGATCACACCATTCTCACCATTGTGTCACGACTCTCATCCCCAAGAGTTGCCGTTTATGTATCATATATGATTAAATAAAATAAATAAATATTTATGAAGATGGGGCATATTCATATCAAAAGCAATATTTGTCACAAAACCAGCATATTAGAATTAAGAGGGAACTTGTCAAGTAGCATGTCTCGGTTGTCATAAATTGACAATCAAGAACCTCGCCCAAATTTTCCTAGCAAAAACACCAACCGCATTACAGGGAATTAGAAAGGTTAACCCCCGATGCAAGTGTTGGATTGCAGAGCTAATTTAAGAACCAGGTCGAACATTTGCAAAATGATTCAGAGGATTTGCTCAATACCACACCACTTCAAGGTTAATGATACACGCATCAACACTCCTAAGAATGACAAAATTAACCTACTCCGCTGACGGGCAGCCTGCAAGAACAAAACACACAAGAATTATCACTCCAATCTGCATGAAAAACAGACAACTGCACTTTTAACATTACAACACATCTGTGGCTTAAACAACATATACATCTTAAAATGCCACCTACTCTTAAAAAGCTCAACACCAAATAAATGGAACTATATATATAAATAGGATGTCAGGATTTAACTAGGCTACAGAATTAACAGAAACAGACTTCCAGTTCATCGTCAGGGGTCAATTTCCAGATGCTGGTGTCATGAAACATCAACTAGCGCAAAATATTACAAATCCCTTTCTTCATGTCATTCCTATACCCTTCACAGCTAACCTAACACTGCCCAGACTGACAAGGCTAGTTAAATACAGTACATACCAGTAAAGAAATTGCCTACCTTGACAGTAATAAACTGCAAGGCAGTTTGTATTTACGCAAAAAAAACGTGACACAAAGGCTTTACCCAAAAAGTTATATGAGGCAAAATACAAAATGTTCCTTCCTTCCACCTTTCACTTGCGGCCCCTTCTCTTCTGCTTCCTACTTCCTGTTGTTACTTCACCATCAGATACGCGGGCAATACTCTCACTTTCCCCAACCTTTGTTTTCCCTTTGCTGACTGGAGACGCCGTTTGCTTTGGAATCACCGCCAGCTTTAGGTGTGCTGTTAGTCTTGGGTTTCGTTCTTGGGGTCTTTTTCTTGCCGGCCTCATCAGGCTCATCTCTGCTGGCTGTTTTAGGGGTGGTATCATCCCCCGACTTGCCGCCGTCATCCTTCAATTGGTGCTAGCTTTTGACGTTTCATTCCTAGCCTTCCTGCTGGATTTAGAGGGCTCATCCTTCAACTTTCTACTGTTCTTGGAAGTGTCACCCTTGGCTGCAGAGCCAGGCTTGGAAGCTAATTTTTTGGACTTATCACCAGATTCCTCTCGCTTACTGCTAGTCCTGGGATTTCCATCCTCGGGCTCATTGTCAGGCCCATCCTTTTGCTTTTTTCCACTAGATCTGGGTGTCTTCTCCTTGTCACTGCTAATAATCCCTTTTGATTTTTTAGATGTTCCAGGAGAATTTTCATAGGATAATTTCCCGATATCAGAAGTCCCACTTCTAGGTCTGCCTCTAGGTCTCGGAACATCTCTGCTACCGATTTCTGTACCACTGAGCAAGACAGGCATATTAGTCCAAGAAAGTTACGAAACCACGACTCTACCTCTCCAAAAAAACAAAATTGAGACAGAACCAATGAAATAACCTTTCAGATTGTGCCTGGAACTTTGCTTGTTTAGACACAGCAGTCGAACTCCCTTTCGCCTTTTTGTTGTGTCCCCTGGTAGAACATCAAGTACAAATTAGCGGAGCAATTTTTATTCGTCAGATTGTGTTTCTAAGTCTGGAAAGTAACACTAAGCAATGACTAGTGAACATTGAAGCTGAAACGTGAAATTGATGGAAAAGCATTTATGCATCAAGAAACTGACATGAAGTTTGCAGGATGTGTTATAGAGGAAAATATTTATTGTCATTCAACACCTCCAATAAGCCAAGCATAAAAAAGAAGAGATCATGAACTTGAACTATATATTAGAAATGATATTGTGCTGGTACTGCAAAGGATAATCTATCTGCTCAGAAGACGCACAAGAAACACAGAGATGTCGCAAATCCAAGCTTAAATATGAAACTTTTATAAGTTGTAATTCATCCCAACTTCCATGATGTCCAAATCCAAGCATGGTTTCAAATATCGGATGATTCTGATATATATCGGCTTTTTTAATATCGTGTTTTGGGATACGCATTGAGTCCATCTTATTTGTCATAGTGATGGATTGTCATAGTGATGGATGAGCCGACTAGAACTATTCAGGATGAGATACCGTGGTGCATGCTATTTGCTAACGATATTGTCCTAATCGATGAAACGAGAGCTGGGGTAAATGCTAAATTGGAGCTATGGAGGCAAACTCTAGAATCTCGAGGTTTTAGATTATTAAGTAGGGCCAAAATAGAGTATATAAGGTGTAAATTCAGTAAGCAGAGAATCCGAGATTATAGTATTATGAGACTAGATGACAAGAAATACCGATAAGCATCATTTTAAGTACTTGGGTTCTATTATCCAAAAGGATAGGGAGATCGATAGTGATGTCAACCATAGGATCCAAGCCGGCTGGTTGAAATGGAGGAGCGCAACAGAAGTTTTATGTGATCGTAACATTCCGTTATGGCTGAAAAGAGTTTTATCGAACTGCTATAAGGCTAAAGTGAGAAATGAGGATATTCGTATCAAGATAGGTGTAGCCTCTATATAAGAGAATATGAGAGAAAACCGCCTACGATGATTTGATCATGTGTGACGTACACCTACAGATGCGCCAGTCCGGCAAGTAGAGCCATATCAATTTAGAACAAGTTAAAAGAGCGCAGGGAAGATCGAAGAAAACATAGATGGAGGTAATAAGACAAGATATAGAGGCTAAAGGTCCTAGTGAAGGCATATTGCTCGATAGGAATTAGTGGAGAAAGCTGATCCATGTGCCCGATCCGGCGTAATTCTCTTTTGGTTCATGTAGCCTACCCCAAATACCTGAAACAAATGGCTTAGTTGTTGTTGGGTTTTGGGATACGCGATATAATATTAATCCTATAATATTAGCCGATACTGGACCCCCCATATTGCCGATATAGTCAATGTTGATAACCAATATTGACAATTAACGGATATTGACAATTACACAATATTGATACTGATGTTGAGATTGAAGGAAACTAATGAAATGAATCCCAATAAGAAACTTAGAATCCACTTTAGGATCCAAACCCAATAATTTGGCGTATTCAAATTTGGATTTGGATTTCAGATTTCGGAACCCAATCTCTCTTTCCAAATATAACAATTTTCACAAGAAATCAAATGGAAATTGAAACTTTTCATGCCCAAATATGTAGTTTTGTTTTTATTTTCTTAAAATTATTGAACATATCAAGAATAATCTTATACAAATTATGTTTACAAAGGAAAAAAATGTTTAAATTGAACAAAGTGAAATATAACCACAAAATATTCCTTCCGGTAATCAGGTTCGGATCCTGAAGGATTCTTATCGAGATCCATTAAGGAATCGGATCTATTTTTAGGATCTATACCTTAACCAAAAAGCTATCTGATAGAATTTAGGACCCAAACCTAGAAATTTGGTTCAGGTTCAGATCGGGGCATCAGGCCCATTTCCACCTTTAGGCATATGGAATAATAATAGGTTAAGGTTTATATACCTTTTTTTGGTGGAAAAAAACAGGAACAATGATTTGCAGGGCAATTTTTATTTAGTTGCATTGGCAAAAATGAAGGTAAAGAAGGTATGGGAAAAACTATGTTGTAGCAGGAATGAGGTTTCAATTGAACATGTCAATTTGGGTAAGAAAGTCCAAGACTTATCTAGAACACCCCTAGCCAAAACATATATTATGCTCTGTTTCAGAAAGTGTTGTAAAGTGAATTATACATGTAAGTTGCCAACAAGCCAAACTCAAAAAGTTGGAAGGGCTGCAGAAGCAGCTTTACACTGTTGAATAAAACAATAAATAAACTGATGTTATAAAAATATTATTTGTGAAAATGTACATTACAATAAACTGTCTTCAATGAAATTAACAGCAGAAGTAAAAAAAATTTGATGTTTCAAATATCCAGTGCTTCCCTAATAGGCTGATTTTATACTGAATAGAATTTGAATTTGAGCATGGTGCTGTTATATACAGGATGAAAGGACTCCTACTCGACCCCGAAGAGGGGTCAATATTTCAGAAATCTCCAACCCAAGTCCATCCCTGCTTCCGATGTGTGGGCCATAGCCAGCTCGAACGCAACTACTTTTTCTTGATCCAGAGGCCAAGTCTAAGTCTGAAACTGAAACATATCTAACTAATTTTTCTTTTCTGAATGGTCAGCTGCCTACTTTTTTCCCATTAACATGGTCACACAATAGCTAAGCAGCAACTGGCCCATTCACAAAAGTCTAACCACAAACACCAGTGGTGATAGTTCCTAAACTATGAATTGCAACTACTGACGTACAGCAACAAAAGTTATACCGTTATCTATGATATGTAGGACATTTACCCCAACAAAACAATTGCCGATTATGACACGCTTACGACATGTTTGATCATCTGGTAGACAATTCTAGTTGTGTAAACATTTATTTGCCAAAAAAACATGAAAACTCCCTTTGAAACAGCTAATAGGACAGTTAACTGTTTTTGGTAATTTCATATGTGAATAACAATAAACTACCTTAAATACACATCTATGCTGAAAAACACGTATATATAACTGTCTTTGTGTCCAGGTTTTGGAAGATTCCCGTGATACCACCTATTTGTTTAGGAGTACAACACTGTGGTCCGTGTCTACATATCATAGAAAATAACACAATAAGCCTTACAGATAATTTTCTGGGGAAAAGAAATGCAGCACCAATAATATCTTACGTGTTAAAGTGCATATATTCCTTAGTTTCCATATTCGTGAAGCAAAAATATAAATTATCATATTTCACCACAGAAGACATCCCTCAACCATTACAACAGAAACGTAACATTAAAAATGAAAACTTACATTTGTGATGCACTTCCTTCGGCTTTACGTTTACGCTGCACAAGATCAAATGCACAATATTATTAGAGCAGAAATAACAACAAATGTATTGCAAATTAGACAGTATAAACCCACCCCATCATTCTCTGGGTCACTCTCAGCAGATTCCCACTGCTCTTTCTTAAGCATTAGTACTTCGACATCACCATCAGTGTACACAATCTGCAGAATTGAGGAGAATTCTCAAGAAATTCAAAAAATAAAAACATAAAACAGAATTATAAAAAAAGCAGAAAAAAAAGACGTACGGCATGCATGCATCTCTTACCTTATGTTTTCTCGTAAGCGGGTCATATGAATCAACAATGCCTTCATAAAACCTGAAGAAAGAAAAAACCGCTTGAGTTTTGGAACTTTGGAGACCATCAATAATATGTTTCCAACAAGAAAATAATATTTCATATTTTCAAGCAGCCACAATAAATAAGAAAATATTATCTTCAAGAAAAAAAATCAAGTAAAAGTAATAGAAATAAGAACAAAATCTAAAATGTTCAATTGCTCGAGGAGGGGGGCAATATAGACCCAACCCGGATTTACCGAGTCTGGGTTTGGCAAAATCAGGTCGACTAGCCTGGCCCGAATGTTAAATGGGTCGAGTCGACCCGAACCCACTGGACCTGATTAGACCCGCTTGACCCGATTATATATATATATATATATATATATATATATATATATATATATATATATATATATATAAGGTAGAGTTACAATACACATAGGTGTAACTAAGTTAAACGACACACACCTCTTTCCACCATACAAAATATTTTTTAAACACCTTGTGAGGACCGCTCACCCTAATTTTGTTTGTATCTCACCATGCAAAATTTTTTGTGCTTAAAAATGGTGTAACTTACCTAAAGTTTACACCTATGTGTATTGTAACTTTGCCCACATACATACATATATATATATACATATATACATATAATATGAGGAATATGTACCTCAGCCGCCATCTAAGAGAACTCTCTAAAATGGCGGCTTAATACTCCAACTTCCCCCCAAAAAAAAAAAATCATGATCGGACCACACATGAAATTCGCTTCCTAAGATGTGTACTTATAAAAAAATCACGTGTTTTGGAGTTGGTTTGATCACGTTTCAAATGGTTAGTTGGTTTGATCACGTTTCAAATGGTTGCATTTGTTCTATTGTTGAAAAAAAGTTAAATTTGCAACCATTTGAAACATGATCAAACGAACTCCAAAACATGTGATTTTTTAAAAGTACACATCTTATGACGTGAATATCATATTCGCAGTCAGATCATGAAAAAAAAAGGAAAGTTGGAGTTTTAAGCCGCCATCTAAGAAAGTTCCTTTTAGATGGCAGCTAAGGTACATTGTTCCTCATGTGTGTGTGTGTGTGTGTTTTGACATTTTTTTTGGAAACCCTTCCATTTCCTTCCTCTCACAGTCGCAGCCTGCAGCGGTGCAACCCCCTCACAGAAGACTAGATCCACTTGATCTCGTGCTCCCACGTTGCCAAAGTCGACCTCGAACAACCCTAGATCCACACAATCTCGTGCTCCCCTTCGTTGAAGTCGATCTCGTCGTAAATCCCTCCTTTATCATAATTTTTATTTATTCAAAGCATTTTTCTATGACCAATAATGGGTTTTGTTCCTCAATTTAATGTTATTCTGTTTTTTCATATCAGATTTCATCTTGTAGTATAGTCCTAAAGAAATCAGTAGTTGTATTGCAAACATTTTTTCTTTTGTTCCAATTTGTAGTTTAGTCCTAAAGAAAACCTTGCTCAACGATTCTTTTGATGTAGGATTCGTTCATTTTTTAATATTTTGATGAATATTTTTGCTTTCAAAGTGTTTGTGAGTTTGCGGCTGAGACAAATGTTCGGTATAAGCTGTCGATTGGGATCTAGACGTGAGATTCTTGTGTTTTTGACTGATCCCATGGAGATTGTAGACAAATCGAGTTGTGGATCTATTGCTTACAGTGTTCTGTTGCTTTGATTTGAATTATGAATTTGTTTTAATTCAGATCACGCCTATAATCACTTAACAACACTTGATCTGTGGGATGAGCTTGATCTATGGTTTATTTGGCTGTTTATTCATTTTTATAATGATTGATCGTTGTTAGATCTGGTTCTTTTTCTTGTGGTTTTTAATTATTTTGAAGTTCCAGGGATAGATCAAGTTGCAATGCAGTGTGTACAACTTTATTGTTGTGATTGACACGCAGAGCTATTTTGATGATCCCCTGGAGCAGTATGTTAGTAAATAATTTTGAAAGTGGAGCACTATGTTCTATTTTGCTTGATTTCGATATTGAAGCCATTCTAATCAAATCTGACGTGAAGATTGAAAATTAGTTCTCGTAGAATTTGACATGCATCATTGTTTTTAACAACAGTTTTCATTTGACCGATTTAAAGTTGTAACAGTCAGATTTTGACCCTCGTCAAGATCGTGACACGTGTCCCGCCGCATCAGGAGCGTCTCAAGCGAACTCAATATATCAGTTGGCCCATTGCGGGCCCAAGAAGAAAGCCTCAGACTTTGCCGCGCGCCCACACTCGGTCCGAGGTCCCTCTCCGACATCCAAATTGTCAAGTCCCTCTCCGACATACGCAACTGCCAGGTCCCTCTCCGACTGCATCTATCCAGGATCATCATTCACCCAGATATTCAACTCGAGCGGAACCATTTCACTTGTCGGAGGCCCCGACCCCAAAAGCAGAGGCCCTCCGTGAAGTCCCGCCTCCACGCTGGATACAGCTCAGCAGCATGATTCACGGAGTCTGTCACATTGTTAGAATATCCCCACGTTCTAAATGTTTCAACACCTCTATTTCAGTGGGAGCAGTTATGGATAGTGGTGAATATCTCTGCATGTCAATCACAACAATCAAGTGTCGTAAGGTGAGCAGTTATGAGAATCACAATATGCAAATCATGCAGTTATAGAGATCTAAAATAACCACACTATCACTTACAACGCCACAAGGTATTTATGCACCTGATGTCCTTCAAGAGGATCAGATCCAAGAGGTTACAAACACAGATCCGAGAGGTTACAAACACAATAATATTCCGCAATTCATTGTAACATTGGGATACTATAGTGAATTCTCTCCTTCCTCCCCGTGGTTTTTCCCAATTTGGGTTTTCATGTAAAAATCTTGTCTTCGCCTGTTTATTGTATTAAAATCTTCAATTATCACTGGATAATCAAGATACCCTCTCGCTTGTGGTGTGAGGCCGATCGACGATGGCCCCAAGAAAACGAGTCATCAATGACGCAACATCCAAATGTAAAGCCATCGTTGGGGGTATAGCCCCCTACCATCCAACGATCAACCGCACACCACCAAGGATACTGGCTCCTCGCCACAAAAACAAGACGCCAGTGTCCAACTGTCGCAGCAACGCGAAGACCAACTCATTCAGATGCTCTACGAGATAAGAGAGCAAATGAAGTAATAGCAAGACGCAATCTGATCGTGACGAGAGCAGATGGCTCTCGACCGAGAAAACATCCTCCGAGAGCAGAGAAGTTAAGACAACTCAATCAGCAACTTCAAGACCAAGTAGCAACCCTCCAAAATAACCCAGTACATTTAGAAGGCGAGCACGAAAACAACCGGTGTCCCGATCTCCACACCCTCGATGAACTGATCCAGAAGCGGATCCGGAAGGCCAAATTGCAGAGCCACTCATCACCTTTAACTACCAAATTCCTGATTCCCCTCTCCAAGGAGATCCAGGATCCAGGTGTGCAAGTTCCAGAAGAAATTCTCAACTCCCACTTTCGACTATTCCGGAGTTAGCGATCTGGTTCAAGACATCCAGCACTTCTGGGACAAGATATTAATCTACTCTCGCAATGGATCCACTCATGAGCCTCACTTTTCCTTCCAATCTGAAAGGCGTGACCTCGGATTGGTTCTACTCCTTGCGCCTCTCTCCACAACTTTGCAGAGGTGACAGAAGCGTTTCTTACCCAATACGCCTCTCACCAGGACACAAGAAGAATAGACATCACCTCCTTCCCGTCAAGATGAGGTAAGATAGCCTCAAATCTTACGTTAATTCTTTCAGAACCAACTTGCCAAAGTCTCTAATAGCGGTGAAGAGGTCTCTGCGCTCACATTCATCAGTGAGTTGCAAGCTACTCACCCCCAATACAAACACCTTTTGAAACACGTCGCCAAGATGAGCGAGTTCCTCTCCCGAACACAACCTTATATCCAACTAGAAGAGGCGACGAGGACTTCCTCCAACCACTCCATAAAACCAGACAAGGGTGAAAGGAAATAAAAGTCTCCATACGAAGCATCCAACTACGCTCAAAATCGACACCAGGGACAGCCTGCTTACAAGAAGCAAGCACTCCTGATCCTCTCCCCAAGCCACAGATCGATGGTACACTTCACTCCGCTAAAGTTTTTGATCAATGAGATCTTCTACACCATCAAGGACCAGCCATGGGTCAGACGTCCGAGACCAATCCAGCACAATTCCTCGCTTCCCAGGTCGAAAGAATATTGCTCCTACCACGAATCCAAAGGACATCAAATCATCCACTGTTGAGCCCTCCAAAAGTATCTGGAATAGCTCATTCAAAAGGGCCTCCGCAAGGAACACATCGTCACTCCCGAAGCAACTTCCGAACTACCTAACATTCAATCTCCCCAACCACACACTTGATCACCCAGTATAAGGCGATCGATTGACCATCCAGTTCCAGACAAACAGGGTGTATTTTCTTCCAATATCAATTCCATGCAAGGTTCTTAATATCAGATATCGGGATCATATCGGATGAAAGTTTTACATATCAGATATCGGGGGAGATATCAGGGATACGCGTGCATATCGAGCGTTCATATCGGACACTATATATAATGAAATGTTGATAACAAAAAGTTGGTTTAGTGTCATAGATATCTACCTAATAAAATTGATGTAATATGAATGCAAAGACAGTAAAAAACAATATACATTTGCACGCAGTCGTGCAATAAATAAGTTATTTGATATTGGGCGATATACCAGGCGATTTATCGGCCGATATTTCAAATATCGATCATTTCTTGCTACAAACAATATGGCGAACGATTTCCCGTTCGTATAGGCAGCAAGTAAAAAAGAAATCGGACGATATCTCGACCGACTCGGCCAATATTTAAAATAGAGTCTCCATGTATTCCATTCCAACTTTGAATAAAATATTATTTTATGCTCCTAAACCATTGCAGTCCATCCAAACCACACGCCCCGATGACGGTATTTCCCCCACTCGAAGGCGGCCAAAAAATTTCTGTTGATGGGATTTCCCCCACTCGAAGGATGTGTTTGTATACTCCGCTGATAAGATTTTTCCCACTAGAAAGTGTCAACGCAGACATGCTCATAGGCACTCTCTCTGCTATCCTATAGGAGTCGAAACTCTCCACTGTGGATTTTCCCCACTCGGAGTCCCCCACTCTATTGTAGAAATTTTTCCCTCAGAGCCCTTGTTTGATGTTCGTTGACGTGATTTCTCCCACCCGCAGCACAAACACTAGCCTACGGGCCACCCTCATCTAAGCTTACAAGCAGATGAACCCCGAGTAGTTTCCCTCTGCCTGGATCCTTCCATCCAAATTCCGATGCGGGGGGAATACCACCATGCTCGATAGCTGCCATTCATATTCCGATGTTGGGATTTCCCCACTCGGAAGAGCTCTGTTGTGCTCCGTTGTGAGATTTTCCTAAACGGATGTCAACTCCACTCTTAGGTTTACTCCCACTCGGAGGCACTGGATCGTCAGTCCAATTTATTTGGGGCCCCAACTCAGAGTAGATGCATCCAATCTGTCGTCGGGTGACATCCCCACCTCAGACCTCTTTCTGCAAGTCAAGTCTCCTAGGACCATGACTACTCATGACACATAGTATATCTACAAGAGTTTCCTTGTTTGAATTATCCCCTCGACGTCCTTGTTTGAATTATCCCCTCGACGTACTAGTCCCGAGTGGTTTTATAGGCTGATCGCTCTTGAGAAGTAGAAAATATCAGTATGTGCATCCCGGGATGGTATTTCTAATTAAATCCAACTATCCACACTCCTGCAACCTGTGTAGCACAGAAACTCCTATCATCTAGTTAAGTGGTTTCGAACATGTGCCAGACACACCTATTGTCTATATTTTAAAATTTTGTCACGCGTTGGTGTCGTGTCCATGTTAGTATGGTTGTGTCCGAGCAACATAGCCTGCAACTAAACTTCAATGAAATTCAACCTATTAAATTTCTAAAATTCAAAACTGTATTTTCCAAAACATGTTTAAGATTCATCTAATTGTCTAGGCGATCATGTAACAATATTTTCTTTAAAAATAATGGATTTTTAAAATTCAACTCTTAACATAACTCTCCCAAGAGATTCTGAAAAAAAAAGCACATGCTTTTGCACGTCATATCTACTTGCTTTAGAAACATATATGTGGCCATCATGTTTCTTCAAAGGTTCTCTTGTAGACAAACACATGAGACCACGAAAAAGCATGTTTTATTATATGTGATCCTTAACCAAAAATGCAACAGTATCCCCTATGGTGCACCAACAAACGAATGTTGGTACCAAATATAGACACAACACAATAAAGGTAGACAGATAGGTCAATCCTAAAAAATTCAAGATTACATTACACTTGTATATGCACCAATAATAAATGTGCACGCACGCAATAAAATTTATCTACAAGTCACATGAACTGTAATCAATGTTTTAAATGTCGGCCGACATTTCGTTTTCAAGCCTTCGCCGCCACGACATCCCCACCCGCATTTGAAATGGCGTTTTAGAAAATGTCGGCCGATATTTCGAGAAAAATCCGATATGTCGGCCGACATTTTCCCGATATGTCGACCGACAATTTGGGGAAAACCCAATATATTGATTGGTCTTGAAAGTTGGAGCAATTGAGAAATTTTAATAATGCATTAAGTGAATATATCCTAAACATATTTATGTAGGTTCGCATAAGTTGTGTATCTATTACCTTGATAAGAATTTTTAAATTACATTATTTAAGACATCTAAGATATATATTTGTTATCCGTCATGACGTCCGAAATTTACTAAATGTCCCCGAAATATCTCCAAAATCTGAAATCCGACATTTCCCTGATATCTGACATTTAAAACACTGACTGTAATACTACTAACGGTTTAGAAAACAAGTAACTCAAATACTAAAAATAATATGAAAGTTGTATATTAACAATTACCAAAAAATCATGATTTAGCGTTAAAAAGAAGTGGATGAATAATATAACTAATCTACAAAAGAGATGAAAATTGTGAAACCAAAATTCATGCAATAAAATTTGTAGCGTAATTTTGGATACATTTCCCTCTTTGACAAGTCTTGAAAACAATATATATTTCAGGCCACATTAAAAGAAGTAAACACCATCTAGTATCTAGGTAACCGAGTTATGGTTGTGGCTTGTGTCAAAATACTGATGCAACATAGAGTATCGCAATCTCATGTCTAAACTCCAAGAATTTTTCCTTCAGATATTTTAATGTCAAGAGAAGATTACCATGTCCTTGCATTAAACGTAAAGGATATCAGCTTCAGGTGCGGGCAGCAGAAAGATGATGTGCAACATTTGCACTTCCAACCTTATATGTTCACAAAAATCACCCTTCAGTGACCAAGTCGACTATCTTACATCAAAAATGATGACCGCTGACTTGCTCACAAGATTTTACAATCCAAGTCCTTTCACAACATTCTTAAAAGTCTCTTTAAATAAAAGAAAATAATTTTCATACCCGCATGAGCCTTACCCACTAGCATGCATACTCAACACAGGTGGACACCCCCCCTCCCCCTGCGGCATATCACCAGGACCCACTTGTTTTAGGCGTTGGGTATTATGCCAGTGGGTAAGCACAAGCCAAAAAAGTGCATATGAATTACCGGAAAAAAAACCATGAAAAGCACTACAAAAACTACAAGACAACCAGCAACCTGACACACCCTATGTTGTAAGGATATGGCAATGTTGAAATGACTACGACATGTGGACACGTAGCAAATTCTTAAAAATACACACTGACACATGTGTCCGACACGGCTTCATGCTAGAAGTGTCTGTGCTACATAGGACACACCTGATCCCATAATCCTGCCTGAATCGATAATTCCAATTGATTAGATAAAACCTAATACCAGTCATGCTCTTAATTAAGCCAAAACCAACAGCAGCAACAGTAGCTTATCTTCCTTCTCCTTTCTTTCTATGGTACCCATCTGCTGCAGACAAAGAAAAGACAGCAGCAGCAAGAGAAACATACACTAGGACTCAAGAGGCCCACATGTATCCTCCCATCTCCTCAGCTGACGGATCCGGGTTTTAATATAGCTTTCTGCTTGGATTTGAATGGCATTTAGTGAAGCAGGTTTAATTGCCAACCCAATTAACAAAAGATAGATAACAATTCAGAACATGAACATATGCATATTGGCACAAAAAATTAGCAAGAAAAATTGTTAGCATAAAAAAATCAAAAGATTAAATATAATAAATATTAAAGCACCTTAAAATCCTAAACATTTAGAAACTATCTTAGGATCTCATAAAATATGCATGGGACTTAAAACCAAAATCCCAGTATAAAATATAAGAAGTCAATATATAATAAGAAAATCTAAAATTAGAAATTTGTATTGCAAAATGATAAAATCTCATAATTTATGTGCCAAAGCTTAATGATGTACATACTACTCAATCACTAAAATTATGTGATCAATAAGCTTCAAAATTTCTACATTTTGATGTACATAGTAAAATATCAATAATGGAGCGTCAGCTATCAAAATTATATCATATTTCAAACTTACTCTAAAGATCATTTATTACCAATAAAAATATCAAAATAACATGATTATTTTTTTAGAATTTTTCTCAGGGTATCAACAGCTGGGAACATACTATCAGACCCCAAGAAAATTCCATGTTTTGTGTTGCTTCCCATAAAGTCAAAAGTTGCTTTCTAGAGAAGCTACAAAATATCGTTTCTCAACCACAAAAGCCAAAGTCTTTATCTCCTCTTTTCTCTCCTTACTTTTCTCTCTCATGACCCTTAATGCGAAAGGACCTTTAACTGAATACTTCTCTTTATTTCTCCTACTATAGGTTATGAATCAAACTCTCTCTCACATCATTATACAAAAGCACCTTTTTAGAAAGTGTTTTTGGAAGCAATACCAAACACACCCTGAACATATTAAACGTCTTTACATACCCAGCTGTAAATATATCCTTCCTTACACGCAGATGTTTACAACATTACAATAGTATATAATTCTATGGCATAGAATTATAGAAATTCAACCAAGTGGACTTACCATGTAAAATAAACCACAAAAGTTAGCCTGTTGAGGAATGCAAATTAACCTAGGATTGTGCAAGTTGAAGAATATTAGATTGTGAAAGTTGAAGACCATGACAGAATCAATTTATTAGTTAGTTCTTCTATCCAATCAGGAAATCAGAAAAGAAGTAAATGCAAGAGAATCATGTGGTCAGTTAAATAGAGAAAATAAAATAAACAATAAAAATTAGCATGTTAAGGAAAGCATATTAACCTAGGATTGTGCAAGTTGAGGAATAATATGTTGTGCAAGTTGAAGACCAAGACAAAATCAATTTATTAGTTAGTTCTTCTATCCAATCGGGGAAAATCAGAAAGGAAATAATGCAAGAGAATCCTGTGCTAGGTGAAAAAGAGAAACATGAACAATAAATTGCAATTGCATAGATCATAAAATATATAATAATAATTAAAAAAAATACAACAGTGAAGAACCACATTTCCACAGGCAACGAGCTCCAGAGATATCATAAAATAATTTAGATAAGTCTTGAAACACAATTAATAACTTATAAATATCGCACTGTCCAAAAACTAACAAGATGCAGCATGGACACCTTCCCATGCTACAAGGTCAGGGAACATAAAATTCTGTGAACACATTCTTTAACATTGTCGAGGAAAAAGAACTAACCCAGAAAAGATAGATCCACTAGTTAAATAGTTCCAAATTAGTGAACCCTTTAGAAAGACTATAGAACTCAAAAATCTAAAGAAATAAAGATCAAGACATTTTCACAAATATCAAATGCCTAAAAAACTATGCACACACCCTCGCGACACGAGCACCCAAAGATAGGTATTCTTCATTACATAAAATTAGAGAGAAATTGAAGTGTTATGTTCTCTTTTAAAATCTCATATGATACTACGCTGAAATTATGCACTGACATGATCGCAAAAATAATTGAGAAACCTCGCCTGTTGACAACTAGAGCATTAGCGCTAAAATTATGCACTGATATGATTGCAAAAATAGACAAATCTCAACCCTATGACAACTAGAGCATTAATCACCTCGCAGAGGTAGCTTAATGATGTTTACCACCAAAATAAATGCATATGCTACATGAGACAGGACAAAGAACCCCCCAGTCACATACACCCACACACCAACCAAGAAAACACATGTAAGCACAGCTCTGTCAAGTATCAATCTGTAAGAGTTGCTTCCACCCAAATGTTGCCACTAAGGCCACCTTAACAAATGGGCATTAGCAAAACTAATCCAAAGAAGAAGAAAAAAAGAAGTGTGCATAACAGGCCTTCTTTCACAAGGTTGCTCATTGTGAACAAAAATTTCAAAATACTTGTACCACTGAAATTTCTCATACACTACCATACATAATGAGTGCCACAACCATACCTTAAAATATATACAATGTACTGCAACAGGCTTCTATAGCTCACATTGTTAAACAGATGACTACTTTTAAAATACATTTATTAGATTAACATCATTTTAAGTGTTCAGCCCTCAAAAAATGAGGCTATCATAAGGCTATCGAGTATAGAAAGCTTCCATTCAGCCCTCAAAAACATCATATTATCCTAAAACATTACTTTAACATCATCCCCATGCCTCCATTCAGGCCTCAAAAGGTACAGCTTGAGAATCACATGAGGCTATCGAGTATAGAACGCTTTTAAGAGACTCATGGGAAATGCAAGATCTACAAATAAAGATGTGTCGTTTAATGAAGTTTGGCAAAAAAAAAAAAAAAAAATTAAAGAAGAAAAATCTTCCAGTAGTTAAAAGCTCATCATAGTTCGGTTACCCTTGAGTAAAGAAGCACAAACTTACAAAGCAACAAATTATCAGCTGTGATCTTTTATCCCAGGAATGTACAGTTCATGGTCAATATTACAAAATAATGCTGTAATTGAATAAGGTCCTACAGGCTACAGTATAGCCATGCAACACTATTTCGACTTAAAATTCAAACCTTTCATTAAATGTACTATAATTACTTCCCTTTGCAAGGTAATAGTTCAAAAAGAGAAGTGATGATTGCTTATAAATGGGGGGAAGTAATCTTACATTTTATCATCTGGCCACCACACTTTGATCCTGGAACCTACAAGGTGCTCATCCAGTTGCTTTTTGTGATCAGGGGTTTCAGATATCTGATATGCAAAGAAATGGGAGGAAAATAGCATTTTCAGATCATTGAACTGAACATAGCATGAAAAGCAACCAAAAAATGATACAATTAAAATTACATGTATATGCAACAGAAGCACCATTCTTAATCTGCCAAAGTACAAAGGAGAAATCACGCATACAAGAGTGACTAACACATACAACAAGTGAGCATGCATAAGGTCTCCTTAAAAAGTAACAAACTAGAAAAGTGTCATATCACCAAAAGACCACCATAATAAAGGAAACAATGTTCCAGAACTCGGTTTCACTTATGGACTTTTCTTATATTAAATGATTTTGTACCGTTTAGTCAGTTTGGAAATGCTTGGTTTCAAGTTTCGGTTTCACTTTTCAGTGTATATTAACATGTTGGGCACCTTTGATTCTTTGTATACACAGCATGCAAAAGGCACATAATATGGACATGTAGACTAAATGCGTATTAAATCAGGAGAAATGAACTTCTTATACACAAAAAGTAATCCACATTAACACTAAAGGAGTCAACTAAGTTAAATTAAGATTATAATCAGAAGTAAATTAACAAAAATCAAATTATTATCTAATTGTGGTAAATTAGGATATACCAACTTGGGATGACTACAAAAGTTGAAGGCAGGTGAAATTATTAATTGGAAACCATGGTTTGAAATTGGTATCAGTATTGGTCATAGGATTTTGGTACCGGAATCAGCAATAGCCGCTCGCCATACCGGCAATATTGAATATTGTAATATCGAGTAATATTGAATATGAGTATCTGACCAAAATATCGATAGCGCACGATATTTCAAACCTTGTTGGAAACATTAATTTTTTCCCCTTCTCCTTTTGAAACTTTTGTAAGCTTCCGCATGTTTCATTTGAGTATCTTATAATCTAATTATGGTAAATAAGATGTACCAATTTGAGATGGCTATAAAGCTGAAAGGAGATGACACTATTAATTAGAAACATTACAGTTTCCCTTTCTCCTTTTGTTCTAAAACTTCTTTTAGTTTTCGTTGTGCTTCAATTTAAACTCAAAACTGTTCAAAACAGCCTGATACCAAGTCTGTATCAATTGGAGCATAGCGGTCTGTATCAATTGGAAACGGAATGCAGTTTCAGAATAGAATGGCCAAAACAGGACTAAAAGGGCAAGACCTCTTGCCTCAAGCAGAGGATAACCAGAACATAAATGTCTCGGTTAGGAAATAGGTGAGAAAAAACATGAAAAAAGGAGCATCATACATCTCCAAAATATTGTAAGCGTTAAAGTTTGGACCCACCCTATGGATCATCAAACAAATCAAGTGTGCCGATAACAGTATGAAAAACATTTCAACGGTTTGAAATAAAAAATTATATTCCAACATATATGATAGCCTAGATATGATCACTCAGTTAAAATATCCTCAGACAGCAAGCATTGTGTGTTGGAATTAATTTGAAATATTTTCACACATATAAGGCCACATCTTTACATATGACCTTAAATAGCTCATTTGTATTAAATTATGTCTTGCTCTTAAGGGAGAATTTTTCTGAATATAACCAAAAACTGTGACAATTTAACATTACGCAACTCGATAACAGAGGCATTAATAATAACAAATATATAAAAAAAACAAACAACATAATGATTTCTAATTGCGCATCAGTCAGAAATAAACAAGAAACAAATACTTGTTTATTCTAGTTGGACTGGAGCAACTTGTCTTGGGCATGCTGTCAAAAAAATTTGATATACTACAATTAAACAAAATCATAATACTTCCAGGGAAGCAACAATGTGCCACTCATTTGAAGATCTTTCTGCTCTTCTGGTTAAGATCTTTCTAGATTTAAAGTTCTGTGAACAAGATGACCGCATGCCACAGGATGATTTCTAATAGCGCACCATCAATCAGAATAAACAGGAAACAAATACTAGTTTTATTCTAGTTATGACTCAAGCATGACTGTCAAAATATTTGATAAACAACAGTTGAACAAAATAAATACATCAGAGGAAGCAATTCTATTGAACCCATGAAGATCAGAGAACAATGTGATAGACATCAAACATATCTTAAAACCTTTATAAATTAAAGGTTTGCAAGATTTAGGGCAAAAAAAATGACCAAACTATCATGGTTTAAAAAAAAATCACGGTTTCAGTATTGGCATCAGTACCAGTGAAGGTTTTCTTGATAATATACGTCAAAACCTTACATGCCTCAAAAACTTGGGCGCTTCAAAACCCGGTACAATGTTGCCGATATATATCAGAATCGGCCAATGTTTGAAACCATGCACTATACATCAATAATTCAAAATATCCCAAGTTTCTAAACATTAATAATTACATGCTCCAATAGGAAGTCATTTATTCAACTAAAATAAAATAAAGTTAGTTGATTTGTAATGTGTATGCAGAAAGCATAAGAAAATTGTGAGCCTATCTCATCAAACTCGGCTTGGCCTCACTCACTCTGCCAGCCCATCAGATTGGCTCAGCTTTGTCTAAGCAAGAGACTGCTTGTGCCTCTGTAGGCTACACACTAACACTCATGATCTCACCGGTGGTTGTCTCTATGTATTGCTCAGCCAACTAAAATGAAGCTTCACCATAAGCAACTAGTCCAGAATAATAACTCACAAGGACAAGAAGAAGAGCACCAAAACCTAAATACCATGGTTTCAAATATTAGCTGATTCCAATACATTATTGATGATATCATATTGGGTTTAAGGAACCCATACTATCTATATTAACCCTACAATATCAGTGATATTGCCGATATGGAATTGGCCAATATAGACGATCTTGATACTAAAAAAAGTCGGTCCATACCAATACCGAAATCTTAACCATGCTACATACACATGGCACACTAACAATGCACTTTTCGACACACATTGACATGTCAACTATGTATGAAAAGTGAGTATTAGTATAGGCTACAAATACATTGGCAGAAAGAACTTAAGGCTGATAGTCTGATATTGTGTCCCAAATATTCAGTAATTGGACTAAAATTTATTGTACTGCATACAGACAACATGCTATAGCTAGAAGGTCAAGTGATTCATTTATCGCATTTAAACTTCAAAAACAAACTACTATAAAGAAAATATGGGAGTACCACCACTTAAATGCAATACTCAAAACAAATTGCAACTGAAGATCTTATAAACATAGCAATTATAGAGTTTATCCTGTAATACAAAGCTCAACATGGCTTAGGAGCATACTCAATACAAATGGAAAAATGAAGAAATGTTAGCAATGTCCATATAAGAGATTTTGGGAAAACAGAAACCAATATGTAACTAGTTACAGAACACCAAAAGCATAACAGTTAAAGACAAGTATTATATACCTTTTTTGTCTCCAAAGCACGCTTCCTTCTAGACTTTGTCTTAACACTATCATCCAAGCGGGTTTCACCTACACTTAGTGCCTTCAAAGCAAATCCAGGTAAAGATGCCGTTTCCTAGAAGCAAAGTTGCACAACCATCACTTGACAATATAATAAATCTAAGCAGAACGGGCACCCATCATAGACATTCAGTCCAAAAATGCACAATACGAATTCAGTCATGAAAAGTCCTTTTTCATGCTAAGCCCAAAGCCAATAAAACGATAAAGAGTAGAGGTGGCAGAAAGTTGATCATAAGTCAGTTCCATGGAGCATGATGATCTATTTCAAAGGAGAAAAGCTATTAACATTTTAACATTTACAGATTTAAGATTTTTTTTTTTTTTTTTTTTTTTTTTTGGGGGGGGGGGGGGGGGGGGTGTGGGGGATAAAGACTCTTCATTGACAAATATTTATAAAGGAAGATACAGACACCAGGCAACAGTAGAATTCATAAAGTATTTATCATGCAAAACTAAGAGAACCAAGCACACACAGAAACCACGAAAATGAGACCACAGAATTATTGTCAGTAAAACACTATTGGAGATAGAAAATTAAGGAGTGAACGAACCTCAAATCTCAGTAATCTGCAGCTTGCACTCACATGACTAAACTTGCAAGCATTCTCCTAGACACATTGCACAGGCATACACCCATAAAAACCCATATTGAATCTATTTGATTTTTTTTTTTAGCGCGCACGCGTGTGTGTGGGCACAAATGTATAGCAGTCAAAGTTGTTATCTGGCAGGCTATCCATCTTATTGGAAGTAATTACAATAGAGAAAATAGAGGAGAATGTTAGGCGGGAAAATGGCAGACAGGTAAAAAAAGATTTTCTAGAAGAGACGTTGAGAGACAAAAAACAAAATAAGAGAAAGAAATTGCGAAATTGAAATCAAATTCTCATTAATCGAATACTTGACAATTCAAAAAAAACACAGACTCCTTCAAACAACAAATAAAATTAACATCCTCGTTAAACAAATGATCCATATTACAGTTTAAGATATTATCCTACAGTAACAAGTTCAATTAAACCTCCACAGAGCCTGCTCAACTGAATTTGTTCCCAGGATGAGAAGGGACAGATGTGGAGTACAGTAATACAGTGAGAAAATAATACGTCATTCGTAAACCAGAACAAGTAAACAAAACGTCAAATACACATCCAATGGCTAAATGTTTTTTCTATTATCACCAGTTTCCTCTAGACAATAGCAGCTTGTGACTGGTGCATACTACCAACCAAAAGCACCCTAGTACCTTTACTCCAATCCTTATGACTGACTATTGCAACTAACAAGAGCACCATATGGCTCAGCTCATTACCTCAATAATGAAAAATAAATGAGGACAAGGTCACTGTCGGAACAAAGATGCCAAAAGTAGAATGAGCAAATTGAAGTCACCACAAACAACCCAGGTGAATAATTGACAATGGATTCCAAGAAAAGAAAGTTGAAAGCAAGAAGAATGGTAATTGCACGGTTTGTTGGGGGGTCAAAGCTGCTAGGACCAATGCCTTGTTCTCAACATCCTTGGACATCACCAAGATGAGGGGCGAAGATAGAAGCAACATGAACATAAAAAACGCTCATGTTTCCAAGCCCACGAGTGTTAAATGTATACATCATTGACTGAAATCTCGGTATTAGAATATCGACCGTAGGTTTTCGGTATTAGAATCAACAGTATCAACCATTCATCAGCCGTTTTGGCTCATCATATCAGCAATTTCAGTATCATGTCAGTCATAAAAGGGTTGGGTTCAGATTTGAAAATCCAAATCGCAAACTCACCTCACTTATACTCCACCTTCCACCTACACCATTTAACCATCCAAAGAAAATTATTTAGAGAGGCAGCAGTCGCCAGGAAAGCGCTTCAAGATGAATCTATTCCAAGTTAGCTCTTTTTTTTTTTTCTCACACTCCCATCTTTTTCTCAATTATATTGTTTTCGAATTAATATTCTGTTGAATTCATTTATTTTTACTCTTTGATTTCGATCTATATGGCTGCTTTGCTAAAATATAAATACCTCAACCGTCTCATTACAACTTCGGAGTTATTGTACAATGGCAGGGACTTTAATATGATTTCAAAGCAATGCAAGTAAATCCCACCAGGCGGCATTTAAAAAGCGGATTTAAAATAAAAATACCGCAAGCGCAAAAGGCTAAGATTTCGACCCATAAAAGGGCACTCAACCTGTGAGGGCATGTTAAATAACATACCTCAACTCTCACCACAACTTCAGAGTTTTCATGTAGTAGCAGGAACTTTAAATACTGTCATTATTCCAACACTTCTCAAAAGTAAGTCATAGGTTCTCACAAACGCCCACAAGGTTAGCTTCCTCCCGAAAGGGAACTTCTTCATCCCATTTTTGCAACATAACCAAGTTGTCAAAATGCCTAGCTAGTTCTCAGGTCATTTCTCCCCAGTATAGCTTATATACAGATTGCAAGAAAATGTGGATGCAGGAGTCTCATGTGGTTGGTGGGTGGGTGGGTGGGTGATTGGGAGGAGGGACGTGATTGCGATTGTGATTCACTTCAAAACAAAATTATGAGATACTTCGCAAATAAATTAACTAGTCTAATAATTTTATGACGAGTTTTTTTGTAAACAATTAGTTTAAAGGGTCTCAAACATTCACTTCGTCATGCAAAACTTAATTGCAAAGTATTTTGAACAAGTGGGTGGGTTTTCTACTAATGGTTAGATTTATCATTGCAACTACCCTCAATAAGGTCTAATCTAGTTTTCTTTATTTCTTAAGTAACCCTAATGTTAGGTGCTAGAGTTGGTTACATTAAATTGTGCATTGTACTTCAGAATTTCTTTAAAGCATATATGAATGGTGGGCAGCATGAGAGCATACAACTTTAATAACTAATGTGCAGGTGATGTGCCAATTCAGTTGCCTATAGAATCATTAGTTAGACCACCACCACCCAGCGAAATGTTAATGGACAAACACCACAATTTTTTGATTATGGTTCACTTCAAAACAAAATTACTAGATAATTTGCAAATAAATTGACTAGTTTACTAATTTATTAAAAATTATTAGTGAACAATTAGTTTAGAAGTTTTCAAACATTCACTTCATCATGCAAAACTTAAAGCCAAAGTATTGTACACAAGTGACAAGAAATTAAAACTCTCCTCAAGAAAGAGATATGATGGGGCAAACAAACGTTTAGATTTAACAAATTTGAGATTTTTATTTAAATTAAATTTGGATAGATTTGACTGAGATTTGAGAGTTATTTGAATTTAGATGAGATTAGATTTGGTGAGATTTGATGTCATCAATAATTGCACGTATAGTGCACGTATTGTAGGCTATATATAGCCATGTAGTGGACTTCGAGGTTTAATTATTATTATGAAATTTTTGATAAGCTATTTGCTTTAGTATTTGATCGGATTCCCATTGATTGAATCATAGACAGTTAAGCCAAGGTCCGGTTTCAATCCACTATCATATCTTTCCTTTCCTCTCTTGTTCTTACCCAATTCCACCAAAAAATACCACCACAAACTCTAAAATTCCCTCCATCCCACATCAATTTGGTATCAGAGCCGAATTTCCTGCTTTTGTTCTTCCACAAAAATCCACTCCAAAAAAGAACTGTTCACGGTTACTATTCACTACAGAGCGCATAGCAGTCTGAAGTCCGTTTTAAGTTTCGTCCAAAGCGTTAGATGCGTAACTGAGTTCAGAAGCCACCAAAAAGATTTCACGGCAGTTGGATAGCAAACCTGACCTTCACAAGCCCGTGTTTGGTGCCGGTACTATTTTCACAGCAAAAATCAGCGTTTCAGGCTACATTTTCAGCCGATTGACCCCAGTTCGAGCCGTTGAGATTCTTGGGTAATTTCTAAACTTATATACTGAATTTTCAGCATGGGATTTTACTTTTATGGCTGATACATATATACTTTCTTCAGTTATTTTGTGTCACTATGCCCAAATAAAGCTAGTTGGAAAAGCTTATTATTGGGGGAAGGCAGACATATCGACTATCAATGTTGGTTTGTCTTAAAAGATTTTCTCCGTACTTTGTATGCTCCACACCTATATTCGTCTGAAACAGATTACAAAGAGCCAGAAGTTGTTGATGAACCAGAGCCAAAGTTGTTGATGAACCAGAAACAAAAGTTGTTAATGAGCCACATCCAGAGCCTTCAGTCCTCGTCAAGCCAGACATTGTTGTGAGCCAGATTGAGAAGTTGATGAGGCAAAATTATAGCCAAAAGTGAATGAGCCTCTTATTGAGACTCTTATGGATCTTCCAGTAGAGCCTATCATGGAGCCATCTTTGACAGTTCTATCTTAAGAACACCTAATATCTACGACCCGATGCAGATCTTTCTACAGGAGATAGTTCCCTTGGTGCCTTTGTATGTGAATTAATTTTCAGTGAAGCTGAGTTTTCTTATGTTGCATGTATCTCATTCGAGCTACCACCAACTTCAGCCGATTTGCCACGAAAGCCAGTTCCACTCCACCACCTTGGTTCAATCAGGATGCATAAGTATTGATTCCTCGACCACCCCTTGGCCTGATTGAGGATTCGTGATGCAGTTCAATTCCAACGGTTCTGCTTATCTTGTACCTATCACTACATTCATCGGGGATGAATGTTTTCAAGCCCGGGAGAATGATAGGGGAAACAAACGGTTTAGCTTAGATTCGAGATTTTTATTTAAATTAGATTGAATATATTTGATTGAGATTTAGGAGTTATTTGAATTTAGATGATGCTAGATTTGGTGAGATTTGATGTCATCAATAATTGCATGTATAGTGCACGTAGTGTAGGCTATATAAAGCCATGTCGTGGACTTTGAGATTTAATTATTATTATTATGAAAATTTTGATAAGCTATTTGCTTCAGAATTGGTTTGGATCCCCATAAATTGAATCATAAATTGAAGCCAAGATCCAGTTGCGATCCGTGATCATATCTTTCCTTTCCTCTTGTTCTTCCTCAATTCCACCAAAAAATCCCACCACAAACCTAAAATTCCCTCTGTCCCACATCAAGATATCATGCAACAAAAGTAGCATGTCTCAAGTGAGCAAATGCTAGGCTTTGTTACCACCAAAGCGCCATGATTAGTAGCAACCCAAGCACCTGGTTTCCACATACGCGAGAGGAAGGCCAACAAACTATTTATGGTGCACGCTAACCCAATCCGAAAAAATGGGCATATTTTCGGGTCCAGATCTGAAAAATGGGACTAGCATCAATTTCAAGTCGGATTCAAATCCATTTTTTACACTGACTTAAATTTGGGTTAAATTCAGATACTATTGAATCCGATAACCTGATACCCAATCCAAGTGTATATACAACCTAATGACAATTGTTTAGCTTATTCTTCCCCAAATAATTTACAGATCTTTCCATGTTCTCACTTTCAAACCAAGCTACTTCGAAAGAAAAGTGTAAATCTCTTAAATGCCCTGGTGGATGGATGCATAGCCTCTTCGAAAAATGAAGACAACGCTTATTCCGGGAAAGAAAATTTAGATTTTAAAACAAAACCCAATTTTTCCTCTTTTATTGTTCCACTCTCTTTTATCCATTTCAGTCTCTTTTGCTATTTTGCAAGCTAAATCCCAAGGATAACAATGATTTGCATTGCTTCGTATCCATTTTCTTATACTACAATCAAGTTATGACATGGTTACGATGGTTTGTACTAATAATTTTCCCCTCAAGTCCTATTACATATTTACATGTTTTATTTTTCAAATGTGGCGTGGGTTTATAATAAATTAGATTGTGGCTTTTATGGACCTCAAAAGTTCCGTTCATATAAAATCAAATAATTTTGCTATTGTTTATGATTTAAATGGAATAAATCCATTTCTAATAAATATTATTTTTGCAATGTTTGGCAACAGATTGTGTAGAAGGTTATTACAGATAAAAGTGAGAAACAACTTAGATCTTGATATTAGTTTGATTTCTTCTTTGTTTTAACTCAATCTATTGCAGGAATAAATTAACAACCAGAACATGAAGCCAAACCCGGCTTTCTTATCCGTTTATGAATCAGATTCAGACCTTTATTTCGGGTTTGGATTTGGGTTTGGCTAGAAATTAGAGAATATCCTTTAACACGTTCAGATTCGAGTTTATATGTACCCAACCCGAATCTGACTTTTTTACAGCTCCGGTAACAACTAGGACTGCTAGTTGAGCCAAACCAGTCGAGTTTTATTTTGTTCATGTTAATTAAATTATTTAAGCAAGCTTAAGTTTTTGTTCAATATTAGTTCGTTTAAGTTGTCAAACAAGCCCGATAGCAAGCTCTCAACAAGCTAGAGCCAAGCCTCAAGCTCTTCAAGCATATTTACACTATTCTAAACAAATACTGGAAAGTAGATTTACGTTTATATGTGAACATAATATAAACATTACATCTTTAATAGGTGAGAAGTGAAAACTAGGAACACATATTTCCTATATTTAGGAATTAGACCACGAAATTTTTTTCTTTAGGAAAATAGTACCATTGTGTTAAGACTTGTAATCGAATTGAAATACTAAATAGAGACTATTTAAAACTAACTAAATTGATTCGAACCTAAAAGCTAAATTTATTACAAGTTTATTGAGCCTTTCATGAGCCATGCCCACATGAGCCAGTAATGACCTGAACTTGAACCCAAGCCGAGCAGTGCTCAAGCTTGTTCATTTATTTTACCGAGCTTAAATCTTTGCTCAAGTTTGATTCATTTAAATTATTGAAAGAGCATGAACAAGCTTTTACAGTGCAGAGCCTCAAGCTTTACGGACCCATTAGCAGCCCTAGTGGCACCCCATGGTAAAATTGGACCTAATTGGCATGTTATGAAATCATAATCACTATAATTGACCTTGGAAAGAGGTACCTATAATACTTCATATTAGCAGAATCCATGAACCTCAATTATTTCCATTTTTGTTTCTGAGGTCAAAATTAGAGTTTTTATTTCATTATTGTACTTGTTATTTTCTTAAATAACTTCAGTAAAATAGATATACTTATTTCAGTTATGCTGGGTGTCGAGTTTTTTATTCAGTTTTAGGGTTTATCATCCAAACCTCCGTTTCTCTTAGGGGGTGTTTGGTTGCAAGGAAGTGGGCGGAAGTAAGGAAATGAGGAAGTATAATTGCTCACTTCCCTATCTATCCAAACACCGGAAAAGAAAAATAAGAAAACTCCTTTTCCTTCTCTCTTTTCTTTTTTACACAACCATTTCCTCACTTCCAGAGTGCTACAGTTAATTTTGTGGTCATGTAAATCTCATTTGTAATAAGTTGTAGCACAAAACAGGTAATTTTTTGATCATGTAAATCTCACTTGCATTCTAATTACAGTCTATTTTTTTTTTTCTAAATTAATTTTTATTTTAATATTATTTTGCGGTCAACTTTTCCATTTCCACTTTCACATTACCATCCAAACACCGGAAAAGACGTAACATTTTCCAAATCACACTTCCCAACAACATCCAAACACCGGAAAACTTACTAACCAATTCCCAAGTTCCAAAGGGAACTTACCACTTCCTCACTTCCTTACTTCCACCGTTAACCAAACAGGCCCTTAGCTTCATCTCATTCCGTGCCGAATCTTGATCCAGACATCATAGGTAAATCATGCAGCCAAATGATTTACATCAAAAAATAACAGCAGTTGTGCAACTAAATTGACATAGGGCTGCAACAAAATATTTCTGCTAGGAAAGCCAAATTCAAAAGGTCCAGGTCACTCCAAACCATCATTAAATAAATACACATGTTTACCTAATATGTAATGAACAGAATAAAAGCATATCATTCATCCACATGCAGCTTCTAAACAGATGTATGCTTACAGATTGCTACTGAACCACAAATTGTCTCTAAACCACATATTGTCATTTCTTTATTTAAGATGTGTTCAGATATGAATGCAGACTCATACATAAATGCAGCAAAAAGCATGAAAGCATGTGCATGGATCATATGTACTTGCAAGGATATAGATGCTAAAAGTATATGACTGGATCATTCCGACTTGGTTTCAATTATGGACTTGGTGGAAAAAATTTTAGTGTTGGCTTCGAGGTTCACCTTTTAGGGAAGGAACTAGCTAATTAAAAAGGAAATAAACAAAATTTTCTTTGGTACACACAGCGCACACAGACCCAATTTTTTTCCCATTTTTAATTACTATCTAGAAATTTAGAAGTTGATTTTCATTTCCTATTTTGGGTCTGAAATATTTCAGGAAACAGGACTTATTTTACAGTCACAATAGGGGGGCTATTGAAGTCTCTCATGGTCAAATATTAGAACACTGCAAAAACAATTTATTTTTTCAGCAAAATCAACACCCCAACACCCAAAACTCCCAAAACAGACTTCTTGTTGATGGATAAAGTACCCACTTATAAATATAATAATAGCAAAATGGATATGTTAGGTTATAGGTTATAACTGACCTTCAAACTAGGTTCCCCGCCACCATCTTTCCCATGTGATTCTTCTTCTTTCTGCTGCTTTGTGTTAGAACTTTGCTTCGTTCCTGAATATTCTCGCTCAACAGCCTTCCTCTTGAATCGCCCCTGTTTACCAGTGTTCCTTGGCTTTACTTCTGAATCACTTGTTAAACCTGTTGGTGCTTCAACATCACCAGCATCTTCAGGTTCCTTGGAATCATCACCCTTTGAAGGCATCATTTCATCATGGGCCTGACTGTTTTCTGCAGGATCATTCTGTACAGATGCAGGAGCCGGTGTGTCAGCTGACGCATCAACATCACCGCGCTTTGCGGCCCCTTCTGCCCAGGTGGTCGTCCCCTTTTGGCCCGAGAAGAATTGGGTGGACTCGAGATAGGAGATGGCAGAGGATCAGAAGTTGGGCCATCAGATCCCGGAAGATGTTGAAGCTCATTCTTCTTGTCATGTTCTAGTGACACTGCAGTTTCCCCATCCTGAGCAGATACAGTTTTCCCTTCCTGAGCAGATGCAGCTTCCCCTTCTTTACAAGGACGTTTTCTTCTGCTGGTCACCACTGGAGCATCTTTATCACTGTCCATTCGATCTATGTTATCTGTTAACTGAGCTGAAGAGTTAGTTTTTCGGCCTTTTGCTTTTTTCAGATGAGTTGTACCATCTGGCTTTACAGCAGTTGATTCTACATTGCCAATATCAGTTCCATCAGAAGCAATATTTTTGAATTGTCCATTGCGACGAGAACGTTTAGACTTCCGTTTTGGTGAAGACGGTTGCTCCATGGTATCACCATTTCCCATCTGAACATCACCATTGCTCGTTGCTGCTACTGGTGACGTCTCTGCAGCAGTACCAACTTTTTCAGGACAACCTACTTCCTGTTCCAGCTTTGCAGAGACCTAAAGAACAGAGAAGTATAAATTTTGATGCAACTGTACGATGAATAATCAAACAAAAAAGCACAAAGATGTAGGAGAGTAACTCAAATTAACTGGATACCTGAGGAAGTTCATCTGAAACAGTCCTTTCAGATAACTTGCTATCATCTTCCTGAAGCATCACAGTTCCATCAGTCATAATGATAACAAATCCCATATCTATATTAAAATTCAATACCCGTGTTCAAAAGTTCAAGACAGAAATTTGCTGACTAAATGGCATAGATATCAGCAAATGTAAAACCATGTCCATAATTTTCCAACATGGTATCAAAGAACAGTTGGGACACTCAAATGTTAGAGCACATTAAGCAAGTAAAAAGAACATCCAAAAATGATATAGAAAATAAGATGAAAACATCAATCATGCATGCAAAAGAAAATCAAGTCATCTGCACTAGAACTTTAGATACACTGTTCTTTATTTTCAATGTGGGATGTCTAAGAAGAACCGAGAAGGTCACTGTACCCATGTTGAAATACCCTTTAAAAGTATGTGCGGTGATTACACAACTATTTCTTATAGCCATTTGGTTCAACGGTTAACCTAGGTCAACAGGGATTTGATGAAGTTCAATTAGCATTGAAGTCGCAGATGGCTACATATTAAGGAAACAACATCACTACATTACAAGTGTATGTTATTATCCACCCTCCAACCTAACCCCCACCCCCTCCCCCAAAAAAAAAAAGAAAGAAAAAGGAAAAGGAAAAAAAGAAAACGCAGTTATCTTAGACATAAAGTCAAATAAATTAGAACTAATGTGATTCAATCATTTAAGAGCATTGATCATAAATATATATATATATATATATATATATATATATATATATATATATAGAAAGAGAGAGAGTAGGATCCTTTCAAAAGGATTCGGACCCGAATTCTTCCCACTCAAATTCAACCCCTCGACAGTCAAATGCAAGATCACCCCCATTCAAGTTGATCTACATTATTTGAAGTCTCTAAAAACCAAAAATCATGGCATTTGAATATTGTTTGCTTATCCATTAAGTGGTCGCAAAACGGACAGCCAAAAGTAGTGAGTTGTTTAGTTTAACGGTGTATGATATTTTAAACCTAACAAAAACTGGTGTATGGTTTTTTAAAGGTTTAGATCATGATCAAAGGGTCGGATCAAGAATTTGTATGTTTAAAGTCATAGATCTAAGCAAAATGCTATTTTTAACCGTTCATTTTACACATACTTGACAAATAAGCAAAAAGCAATCAAATGACATGATTTTTTTTTAGAAACTTCAAATAATGTAGATCAACTTGAACGAAGACCTTGCATTTGAATGTCGGGGGGTTCAATTTGAGTGGGAAGGATTCGGGCGGGTCCGAATCCTTTTGAAAGGAAATATCTATCTCTCTCTCACTCACTCTCTCTCTATATATATATAGATATATATATGTATGCATGTATGTATGTATGTATATCAGGGATCGAAGACTCGGCCGAGCTGTATCTGACTCGGCCTGGTCCGATCCAACTCGGTTGCCCGAGTCGAACCCGATCCCGGGTTCGACTTGGATCAACCAATGTGCGCCCGTGATCGAAGTGAAGCATGTTTAAAAGGCTTGCGACCCGAAAAAAAATTTACCTCTGAGATCCAGATTGCTACGTCGTCGCTCCCGCTCCGCCAGCCCAGTAATCTCTCCCCCTCTCTCCACCGATCTGCGTCTCTCCCCCTTTATCCCTCTCTCCCTGTCTCCATCGATCTGCGTCTCTCCCCCTTTGTCCCTCTCCCTGACTCTCTTCGTCGATCTCTCTCCCTCTCTTTCTCCGTCGATCCCTATACCTCTGTCCCTCAGTCTCTCCCCCTCAATCCCTCTCCCCCCTCTCTCCTCTGTTCTCACTTCTCAATCTCTCTCCCCCCTCTCCTCTGTTCTCACTTCTCAATCTCTCTCCCCTCTGTTCCTCTCTCTCCTCTCTGTCCCTCTCCCTCTAGTCCCTCTCTCCTCTGTTCCTCTCTCCCTCTCGGTCTCTTTTTATTTGAGTTTAATTTAATTTAAATTAATTTAGTTTAACTTAATTTAGGTTAAATTAATTTAATATAATTTTATAATTTTAATTAAGTTAGGTAATTAAGTTAATTTAGTTTAATCTAGTATAAACTAGTTTAATTTAATTTAGTTTTAATTTAATTTAACAGATAATTTTTAAAATTTCAATATGGCTCCAAAGCAACGCAATATTGAATGGGAACATGGTACCCCTATTGGTGGAAGTAGAAAACTTGTGAAGTGTAATTATTGTAGGAAACAAGTCCATGGTGATATCACTAGATTGAAGCAACATATAGCACATGTACCCGATCAGGTGGAAGAATGCTTGCGAGTACCAAAAAAAGCATCTCAAATAATAATGTAGCAAAGAAAGTGACTTATGAAATCTTTAAGCAAGGAAGATTTTTATGATGTGACCGATGAAGATTCTGATAATGAAATTGAAGAAGTTGGTGGTTTAGAAGTTGAAAAAAGACAATTAAAACAAGCTATGAAAGAAAGTAGTGAAATGGCTTGGAGATCGACAGAAGGTCATACAAGACATATTGGTGACAGTAGTTCGCAGCCTTCAAGATCAGGGATTAACATTGGATTGCGTCAAAGTTTTACTACTAGAGAAGTAGAAATTCCTGCTCGTGGTATTGATCCTTACATGCTCCCAACAAAACAGAAATCAATCAAAAGCATGTTCTCAATTGAGAATATTAAAAAAGGTTGAAAAATCCATGGCGAAATTCTTCTACTACAATGCAATATCATTCAATGCAGCTGATAGTGGTGCATACTATCAAGCCATGATTAATACTATTACGGAGTTAGGCCCACGTGTAAAAGGCCCTACATGGTACCAGATTGACAATCTTTATTTAGAAGAAGAAATAAAAGAAATTGAAGTATATATTGCTTCAATAAAAGCAAAATGGCCGCAATATGGTTGCACGATCATGTGTGATAGCTGGAGTTCCCAGAATAAAAAATTTATTGTTAATTTCATGATTTATTGTGATAGAAGCATGATCGATTATATTTCTGTTGATACTACTAATATCTCGAAGACTGTCGATTATATATTCTCGCTAATGGATAAAGTTGTTGATGAAGTTGGTGAAGAAAATATCGTGCAAGTTGTAGCAGACAATGAGGCAAGTTTCAAAACAACTAGTCACTTGTTGATGGAGAAGAGAACATTTGTTTTGGTCTCCCTGTGCAGCACATTGCATTGATTTGATGCTTGAAGATACTGGCTCGGTGAAATCAGTCAAGGAGACATTAGATGATGCTAAGATGATCACATCATTCATTTACAATAGCCTCTAAGTGGTGAATTTAATAAAGCTATTTACCAGAGATAGAGATTTGTTGAGACCACGTATAACACAATTTGCCACCAAGTTTATTTCTATTGAAATCCTTATTCGCTATGAACAAGATTTGAAAAAAAATGTGTACAGCTACCAAATGGTGTGAATTCAACAAGGAAAAAAGTAGAAGTATGAGAGATAAGGTTTCCAATCACATTCAGACTGACCGGTTTTGAAAGAAGGCAAGAGGTCCAAAACATTATGGATCCTCTTGTTAGAGTCTTGAAGATAGTGGATCAGGACAAGAAACCTACATTATCTATTATATATGAAGCTATGGATAGAGCAAAATTGACTATAAAGACATCAAATAAGAATTGAAAGTATTGGGATATCATTAATAGAAGATGGGAGGGACAATTGCATAGACATTGCATGCTGCTGGTAATCCATTTGCCTAGAAATCATATTTGTTGACTAGAAATTGAAATTGTCATATCATAACAATCATGTACTTGCATTATTGCGCATATTTTTTAAATCCAGCACTATAATATTCAAAAAACTTTTCTACACATCCAGAAATGAGAATTGGATTAAAAGAGGTCATTAAAAGATTGGAGTCGGATTTGAATAAACAAGCAAGAGCTATTAATGAGGTAATAATAATTTATTTATTTCATCGATATAATATTATGCAAATATTGACACTTATGATGTGGATTCTCACAGATAAAATTATTTGTGGATGGAGTTGGAGAATTTGGAAGCTCGCAGACTAAAAGAGCAATGCAACAATCTCTTCCAGCTGATTGGTGGATTAACTATGGCGAAGAAGCTCCCAATCTGCAAAAAATTACCATCAAAGTTTTAAGCCAAACATGTTACTCATCGAGTTGTGAAAGAAATTGGAGCAAGTGGTCACTGATTCATACAAAATTGCGCAACCGATTTGCAATGAAAAAGCTGTATAAACCAGTATTTGTGCATTACAACATGCGGTTGCGAGTAAAAACTTGAGATGCAAAAGTGACTGATGATTATAACAACCCAATTGATCTGAACAATATTTTTAATGATGATATTTTGGATGAGTGGATTCGGGAGGGAGAACCAATGTTACCACCAGATGACTTAAGTTGATTGGATGAAGGTATTCGTCATAGTGACGAAAGTGGCGATGACGATGGTGATGGTGGTGATGATGTTGATAATGGTGGTGATGGTGGTGAATACGGTTATGGCGGTGATGGCGATGATGATGAAGAGACATGGTGTTGGTGGAAGCCAACAAGGTAGTGCTATGACATAGGATTCAAAATATTATGCCACACAAGTTATAGATCGTGGGTGCCGAGCGAGGATTTCGCAACGTAGGCATTTGGATTGATTGGTGGATTTCAATTCTAGCGATGATTTTTCGAGTGGACATGATAACTACTCACGTGGTCATCATAGTCTTGAAGATCATTTACATGGGTTGGGTTTGACATTTAGCCAAAACACTGATTATTCTAGCACTATGAACATTCTACTGGCAGCGCTGAATATCGAGATTTTGGGTATTATCACCATAGAGCTAATATTGCACAACCCCTACCGCCATATTACTCTGATGATGAATCCTGTGACCAATCATCTCAGCCTACAGAATCTCACCTACAAACATTATTATCCTTATGGAAACTATATACCTGGTTTCTATACTTATCGCGGGGATGATAATGATGATTTTGTGCCTCCTCGCAATTCAATGTGAAAATGATTATATTAGCAGGTACTTATGAATTATTTTGTGCAATTTACTATATTATGCATGTATTTTGATATGTTTTAACCAACGAGACTTGTATTTATGCTTTCACTTTAAGTGATATGTTTTGAATATGTGATCCATGAATTTTGATGTCTATATTTTTTTACGATTTGTCATGATTTTTTCATAACTTTTTAGCTTTCTATGTAGCGTTTTGCGTGCATCGTCCGAATCCGATCCGAGTCGCCGAGACCAATCCGTCTTGGTGCCAACCGAGTCGGCGGCTGAGATTGACTTTGAACCATGATGTGTGTGTGTATTCTCCAACCTCCAGAATTTGATTGTTAGATGTGTACACCAAAACATGGTTTTCAAAGGATTTTAGTAGTGCATCTAGCAGAGAACTACATGTAGCAAATGTACATAGAGTAAACACTTTACAAATGAAAGACGGAGAAAAAATGGAAATGACCAGCTCATGAGGGAATGTTGATTGACTATATCTTAGCATCAAATTCTTTGAAATATTAGAGACATTGCAGCAAACCTTAATGCAATGGGCAAAAATCATTAAAAAAACCTCCAAGAAATATTTAGCCCAAAAGTGAACCAAAATCTAAGTGGTACTCTGCTCTTTTTGCAGCAGTGGCTATAGATGCATGACTTTCACTCAGGAAGGAAGGGATAAAATGTAGCTGCCTGCTGTTTTTGCCGGGAGGGCTATGGATGGATATTTCAGCCATTAAGATGTTTGAATCAGCACAAGGATCCATATATATGTTTACCCTTCTGACATCTCTTTGTATACAAAACTATATCTTCCTTCATAATATACACATAGAACCCTTGTTCCGTTCTGAATAAAGATATGCATTAGTTGAAGGGAAAACAATTGCATTCAGACACATTGTGTCCATTATTGCTCATTAAAGATAAACATCAGCACAAGTACCACTGCACAAGTACCAAATGGATGGCTGATGGGGAACGAACTACAAGAAAGGGATAATTGAGAACAAACAATAGGAAATCTCAACCTAGAGTTTGAAAGCCAAGAAAATTGGCGGGACTCTCACTACAGCATCTTACCCAAAAGCACATTGGCCACATAAAAACTTAAACAAGCATTTTTTTACAATCATAATCATCAACTGAGAATCTCCAAAGCAGTCTTTGCCTTTTATAGGCTTACATGACATGAGAACTCCCACCACAACCAATGTGGGAATAAGATAAAATAAACTACACTAACCAACTAAAACAAACTAAAGATAAAATAAACCAATTACATAACCAACTAAAATAAACTAAAGATAAAATGACCGAACCAACTAAAACAATAAGATAAAATGACCCAACTAACTAAAACAAACTAAGATAAAATGGTCCAACCAACTAAAACAAACTAATCCACTAGATGCCCTCATCATTCCCCCGGATTTGGGGAAAATTCGACTTTGTTGAGTGTAAATCTCCCCGGCTCTCAATCGAGCCATCGTGGTGGTCGTAGACCCAGCAGATGTGCATCAAGACTAAACCAAGACGACAGACTTTAATGGAGATGGGTCGGAGATCGGCAGCGGCGAAGAAGCCTTCGTCGTCGAGAGGCAGTGGAGAGAAAGGGGAGTTGCCGGCGTTGAGGAGCTGGTGGCGGCGGCGTGGATCAGATGGTGTTGAAGAGGATGAAGAGAACAATGGCGTGTCAATTTCTAAAACATTTTTGTGATTTTTTTGGGCAAGAGTTGACAAAGGGAACTAGGGTTTTGTGAAAATTTGGTGGAGGCTAGGGGTTTAGTGGAAGATAAAGGAAAAGAGCAGGATTTAGCTCTGATAACAAAATAATAGAAGACGAACACTAGAAAATCTCAACCTAAGGTTTATCACTCAAGATAGGATTTGGGACTGTCTTAGGCATCTCACCCGAAGCACACTGGCTACACAAAATGCTCAAACGGCAATTTTCATAATTAATCATTAACTCAATATAAAGCAGTATTGGCCTTATATAGGCCTGCAACATGATAACTCCTACCACAATAAATGTGGGACTAAGATGAGATAAACCAACCAACTACAATAACCACCTAAAATAAAATAAAATAAAATGACCCTACTAACTAAAATAAATTAAAATAAAATGATCCAACCAAAAAAACAATAAGATAAAATGACCAAACCAACTAAAACAAATTAAGATAAAATGATCCAACCAACTAAAACAAACTAATCCACTAAATATCCTCATCAATGTCTAGTTGCGGTAATGCGAGTACACCTTAACACCATATAGTAAAAGCAATAGTGATCACATGCAAGGTTTTCATGTCATGCATCATAAGCTTGAGATTGTGATGGGGTGATATCTAGTCTTTATTTAGTAGGTTTAGTTTTAGTTGTTTTATTTTATTTAGTGTGTTTTTAGTCCCACATCGGTTATGATGGGGAAGTCTTCTTGTAGGGGACTATATAAGGCCAATGCTTGTAGTTGATTATTTAGACTATAATGAATTAATTTAAACCCCTTTTATGGAAGCATGGTGATTTGTTTTACAAATTTAATCTTTGCATGGTGATGTGCGGAGTGGGAGATCTCCCGGGTATTGAAGCCCGAATTCATCTTTATCCCTTTAAAACTCTAATTTCTTCTCTCCTTTCTTTCCCCTTCTCGTCCCACATCAGTTTGATATCAAAACTAAATTCCTGCTCTTTTTTTCCTGCAAAAAACTCCCTAGCCTCCACAAAAATCCGAAACCTTATCTAAATTCTTCTCTGCCTCTTTCCCTTCTCTATTTCAAATAAAGTCAAACAAAAGAATAGAAAATAAAAAATCCCTGAAAATTGTGATCACGGACTGTTCATCGTCTTCCCCGATCACTACACCCAATTCACCCACCACCGCACCTTCACTGCTGGCTACCCCCTCCTCGTCGAACGCCAACACGACATCGACACCCAACCATATCCACCACACGCCCTCGTCTTCCGTCGCAAAGCGCCAGATCCCTCTTCCAACTCCACCAACAGCAACATCTCTTCATCACCGTCCTCAGCAGTTCACTTCATCTTCCCCGACGAAAACAAACCACAGCCACACCTCCACAACACCTTCCTCCACTGCCATCAGCGTCCTTGGCAATCACTGTCGTCGACCTCGCAACTCAGCGAAGCCACCAGGCCCTCGAGCCCTTCTTCGTCTTCGTTCTTGTCCCCTTCATCATCACAACATTCCCTCCATTCCAGATCTAACTTCGCCTGCTCCGACGAGGCCTAAATCGCCCCGCCCGTTGTCGCCACCGACCTCCCCTTACTAGGTCATCACCGCTGCCGCCAAGCTAGCTCCATCGGCTGCCCTAGCTATTGATTGAAGGAGAAGAGAAGAGAGAGCGGGTTTGTGTTTCAAAATTGAGCTTAAATTTAAACTCGATATTAAACGGGTTTTAGTTGGAAGTCGGGTCTTCAGTTGGATTCTGTCCAGTGACCCGACCTGTTTTGCTCGACTCGACCCGGATCCAACCCGCGAAGCAATTCGCGAGAGCCGCTGCCGTCTCAAACGCTAACATCGACTCAGCCCGCACCGCCTCCCGAGCCGCGTCAAGCCATTGCCTCGCGAGAGCCGCTGCCGGCTCAAACGCTAACGACATGACTTAGCATGCGCCGCCACCCGAGCCGCGTCGAGCCGTGAGCCGCAGCTAACGCCAGCAAAGTCGTCGCTAACATCAGCTAAACCATGCGGACGTCATCAGCTCGTCTGAGTCGCCACTGTTCACTTCAGCAGCAACGTTCCAGAGTTCGTTTCATGCCCGTTCAGAGTCTGATTCAAGTTTTGTCTGTAAAGTTAGACCCGCAGCTGAGTCCCAAAATTGTTGGAAAGATTTCACAGCTGTTGAGCAACAGATCAAACATTCAACGAGCTCATGTTTGGTGCCGGTACAGTTCTTGCAACAGTCCAACTTTTAATAACCCGATTCGAGTTCTATTCGTAACGTTGGGTTCGTAATTGAGCCCCTGAGCCGACATGAAAGAGAACCTCAACCGCATGCTAGAGAAACTTGACCTCATCCTCAGACTAGATCGGAATTGCAATGCCACATTAAAGAGGATAGAGTCACAAAACGAGCCAACATATCAATAGCATCCCTATTGATGATACTAGAGAACCAAAAGTTGTTGAGGCTTAAGCCAAAACTAGAAATTGCTGATGAGTCTGAGCCTGAGCCTAAGCGGATCTAAAAGTTGATGAGCCAAACCCGGAGCCAGAAGTGTAAGTCTTTTATTGAAACCCTTGTAGATCTTCTATCGGAGCCTATCATGGAGCTTTGCCCTCCGCCTAACATGTACAACCCATTGCAGATCTTTCTAAATGAGACAAGTTCACAAGAGTTTTGAGGTCCTAATATGTGGTTCAGTTTTCAGCGGAGCTGATTGGAGTTGTTTTGCTTCACTTATCCTGCTCCAGCTACCTCCGATTGTGATCGATCTGTCAGGAAAGCCAGCTCCACCTTCACCATTGTGGCTCAAGCATGATGCATCCGTGTTGCTTCTCCTACCACCACCTTGGCCTGATTGATATGAGATGTACAGTTATACCCGATCGTTCCTGCTTCCTGTTACCACTGCATTCACCGGAGATGAATGCTTCTAAGCCGGGGGAATGATGGAGATCAGTCTAGTCTTTATTTAGTAAGGTTTTTTTTAATTGTTTTATTTTATTTAGTGTGTTTTTAGTCCAACATTGGTTATGATGGGGAAGTCTTCTTGTAGGAGCCTATATAAGGCCAATGCTTGTAGTTAATTATTCAGACTATGATGAATTAATTTAACCTTTTTTTGTGGAAGCATGATGATTTGCTTTACAAATTTAATCTTTGCATGGTGATATGCGGAGTGGAAGAGAGATCTCCTGGGTGTTGAAGCCTAAATTCATCTTTATCCCCTCAAAACCCGAATTTCTTCTCTTTCTTCTTTCCCCGTTCTCATATTACATCAGGTTGCCTCAATGAAGAGTCGTAAAATCATAGTGAGGGAGAAGCACAAATTTGTGCCACAAAGTGAAGGGATTGGAGAACAATGTTTAATTGAGAGGATGTACCCATGAAGAAGACAAACAAAGATGCATATCTTTATCGAACATGCATTACTGATAGAATACTGACATGGGGATAAACTAGTAAATGAAAGAGGAATCCAGGACGCACTTGGCTAGTGCAATGTCACCTTAAAACTAAAATTAAAATTAGAAAAACATCACATAATATTAGCAGATTTTAACATACAGAGCTTCACGAGAGACATGTGTTTCAACGTGATCGAAGGCACCAGAGCTCTCCTGACATATGGATGCAACAACTTCATTGTAGTCACTCAAAGAAGCACCTCCAGATTGGATTAACTCCACCATGTAAGGTTTCAGCTTACTAGCACAAGCGTGCATCACTTTCTCTGCTAATCGTTCTGCAATGGGTCGAACATCCTGAATACATTGTAAAAACATACTATTAGTTGAGGTATCTCTTACTTTGTTATCAAAAGAATAAACATATACTATAAAGGTATCTCTTACTTTGTTATCCTTCTTCAAAGTATCCAAGAGAGCAGATAGAAGCTCAGAGGAGATATCTTCACTCTCGTCTATCACAAGAGTCATAATAGTCTTCATAGATGTGAATACATTTGCAGAATGATCAGTCCTGGAACAAACACAGACCCTCCTCAAATTGTAAACAATACAAACCAGTAATGATAAAAAAGAATAGAATGCCGAGCCGAAAATGATATGAACATAGAAAGATGGTCCTAATAGCAAACGTGAGCCTGGCACTAAGATCCAAGGGATAACATTTCAATACTGCTAAAACAAATTAAAGTCTGTTAAGATAATATTGCACCAAAACATCTTCTCCATTAAGTGGTAGCTAGGACAATCAACTAATTTAAGTCATATAAAACCCAGCTTTGACTCAATGCATTCCAGTGCAAACACGGGATCTCTTGGTTATACAACCCAGGGATCACTCAGAAACTCTAGACAATAAGATGTCATCCCATTAACACACCATTCTGAGGTAAAAAGGCCTAAAAGGGATGATGAACATAGTAATGGAATTAGCAAGTAGAAACAATCCATGTTTTAAGGTCAGACATATCATATACACATTCTGAGCAGCATATAATTCAGACATAAGTCCAACCACTTCCACGCCAAAAAGTTCTATTGTACTGACAGACTAAACAAAGAAAAGGAGCTTACAACCAGACCTGAAGACTAAACACATTTAAATTGTCTAAGTTTCTCAATAATTAAATAGGTCGGACTAAACAAAGAAAAACACATCTTGTTTTCTTATTATCAAGCCAAAAAAGCTAAGCTTGCTATACACATTTAAATTGTCTTAGTTTCTCGATGGCTAAATAGAACGCATGTCATTCATTTTGGCAATCACAAATTTCTGGACGCCAAACGTTCAACTATAAGTTCATTCACAAATTGAAGTGGTGTAGAATAATACAGTAGAGCTACTCAGAGAGGGTTAGGATATATGCACCTTGCTATCAAAATATCAAGCAAAAAGGCAAAAGAAAATGTAATCTTGTTCAGGCAGGTTTGCCTAGAGCTAGTAACCTTTGCATAATCATTAACCTTCAACAGATGCACAAATTTATCATACAGTTTAAGAAGAAAAATGAAATGACCTAAAATGCAAACAGGATTTTCTAGTCAGGTGTTTATTTAGAGACCAACAATAAAGGCTGTGAGGTACTGCCTGAGTGGTAACAGTGTACAACCCTCTGCTCAATAAAACACCTGTCAAGAAGACCGATCAGTTGGATTATGCCCTAGCACTGATAATCATGTATTTACATATATATCAACAGTTCATTCAACACGTATATCAATGCAAATGATGTATGGACCATTTCTATCACTACATTTCTACATTGTGTCATACTATAAAATTGTTAGAGAAAACTAAATTTGAAAAATGTTTAAAAAATAATTAAATTAAAATAAAATAAATATACAGGGTTGTTATTACTTACTGTTAAAAACTTAAATACATGAAAATATGGCCATTTCTGATATTCTACTCCTTAAACCATTTATTATACATTTACAACATAATGAAAGCTATTATTAATACAACTTGTGATATGCTACTATTTTATCCTTATAAACTAAATATTACACATGCGTAACCTAAAGATTTGAAGCAGCCCACACAAGTATCAAAGCCACAAGATCCCACCATAACACTGACAAATCAAGGTAGCACCTACAGATATCAACAACATAAGGCCTATATGCGATACAGTGATGCATCTTGGTTTTAACCTTCCTAAGCATGTATCCTGACAGAGCCCTTAAGTTATAACTTTTTCAACAATTATTAAGTACTGCAACAAATGAACATAAGAAATAGAAGCCACGGAGAGTTAAGATGCCATTTGGTTGCAAACATAAATTGGACACGATTCATAGGTAAGCATCCCTAATAAAAAAAAGTTTTGTTCAGGTATTTGCTCCTTTCAGAAGCGATGAGAGCTTGAGGAATTTACCACTATTAGGAGACTTCCAAAAGTGCAGTTGAGAAGAACTATAAGACACTTACAACTGAGCATTATTTCCAGCAAATAAGGAGCTTTTCAATTGTTTGGACCTCAAAAGAAGTACCAGACCATAATAGGGAAAGTCAACCGGTAACTTAATGGTTCAAGGTTATGCAAAGTAAATGTGATGATACACATGGGCTACACGGTTATCTCTGGTGGGGAAATGTTATGAGCTACTTTTTCCTTCCCATCAAAATGGACTAAAATATCAGTGATCTCTAGTACTAACCCACCTAAGAACAGAATGTTGGAGTGAACTTCTAAAGAAAACCTTTGATTTGCATACAACATTCGAACAATTGACGCAGCATGTAATTCTTTCACTCACTCTCTCTGAATCCTGTTTTCCAAATTCTTTGGTTCCTGATAATTTAATTTCATAAGCCTAACATCTCAATGTCCAACCCAACTGCCGATTAATTAGCTGGAAAATTTTGCCAAATCTAGAATGCCATCCTTTCCTGCCTCGGCCTCCTAAAACCCAGATTCATCGTAACCCAATTCACCCCCTCCACCCCCCCCACTCCCACCACACATACAATTCACCCCCACCATCCCACCCCACTCCCACCACACACACACACACAAAGAAGGATAATTACTAATACAAAATATCAATAATTGTACACTCACTGCAAGCTTTCCAAGAAGTATAAGGTCTGCCCAAACCATAATTTTGAAACCTAGACAATGGAATAACCAGATTCCCAAATCAAAGATACGTTAATTTCATAAGCCTAACATCTCAATGTCCAACCCAACTGCCAATTAATTAGCTGGAAAATTTTGCCAAATCTAGAATGCCATCCTTTCCTGCCTCGGCCTCCTAAAACCCAGATTCATTATAACCCAATTCACCCCACCACCCCACCCCACTCCCACCACACACAATTCTCCCCACCACCCCACCCACTCCCACCACACACACACAAAGAAGGATAATTACTAATACAAAATATCTAATAATTGTACACTCACTGCAAGCTTTCCAAGAGGTATAAGGTCTGCCCAAACCATAATTTTGAAACCTAGACAATGGAATAACCAGATTCCCAAATCAAAGATACGTTAAGCCCAAGCACATCATAGTTCACAATATACGACAAACAAAACTCAAGCTGTAATCAAGTAATCCTTGGATACAGCATAAAAGCCATCAAGCCAACAAAAAATTGTACAAATATGGACTTTAACACTCATTCGACATAGCATCTATTCATTCCCCTCCTCCAATCGATTACACAACCAAATGCTGCATACTTCAGTAACACTAAAGGAGTTTGGAGGAACATCAATCCTTGAGATTACGCATAACTAAATATGGTTGCAAAATGATATGGGTCAATAAGCTTCTCAAGATATTATAGCAGTCCATATTCTGCCAACCTAAGAATAAACAAGACTTCACATTAGCTCAAAATGAAAGCAAGAAAAGACCCTTTTTAAATTTAGAGATACACAATTCCACTATAATATAATCATCTAAAGTAAAATAAAAGGAAAATAAGCTTCAAATAACAAGGTGCTATGAGCAGTCCAGCATATCATACATTATTAACAAGCTACTGACCTTATAGTCTTGAGGAAATGATGAAACATCCGGAGAATCAAAGCATCACATTCAAGATCAAGCATAACAACGCAAGACCGGACTTTGGCAACAGTTTCAAGTATTGAAACTCTCTTCTGAAATGAACGACTAGTCGTGTCATCCAGTCCTTCGAAGGCTTCAACAATCATTTGAAAGATCTCCTACAGAAAGTCAGAAAAGATGCCAGTGTTCACCCAAAAAGAAAAAATAAAGAGATCAAAAAAAAATTCCTAGTAAGAACAATATTTATAGGATATAATTCTTCAAATCATACGTTGGTGTCTTTTAAAACTATTTACAAAGAAATTGCTGCAGACCTTCATAATGTCATCATCATATGGAGCCTCTGGTGCTGTTATTCTTGTAATTTCACTAATACAAGACGCCACAGCAACTTTTACATCCATATTTGAATGTCTCAAAAATTCTTTCACGGCCAATGCCTTCATTAGAGGCTGGAGAGCATCCAACATTGATTCTGATGGTGATTGTTCCACTATTGACAAGAGACCATCAATTAGCTGGAAAAATAGCACAACAAGCATATTAGGCAAAATGCCATCATGATTATGAAAATCAGACAAAAAAGATGACAATTATGATACATACACAACACAATTTGTGCGTTCAGTTTGTAAAAATAAAAAGTTAATGACCATACAATATTAGGGAGGGATTCAATTAGTTATTCTTTTAGCAATTAGCATTGTTGCTATTAATGGGGATGCATGTTTTGTGTTGAAATGCTAAAACTGCGCAGCTCAAATTCGCTAAAACAACATACTAAAGAATGTCAACATCAAGCAAAATAGGATAACTGACTGGAAATTTCTATGCAAGTTAAAAACCATCAGCAAAGTCAAAGAATAACCTAACTATGAAAAGAAAGATCTACCATGAACATAAAACTTTCGACCCTGCTCAAGCCCAAAAGAATACCTTATGCCATACCATCTTTCATCTTAGAAAGTAGCCGGCAAGCAGCACCTACATGAAAATTCAGCTCAACAAACAAAGCCATTTTGTGCATTGTATGGGAAATTTCAATACATATAAACTGTTTATTCAGTTGGATAACAATTTATGGTGTTCACAAGCACATCTTTTTGACATATATCCTCGGTATTCACATCTTATAGAAAAGCATTCTACCGTGATCATAGTGTTTGATCAGACATTGAACTAGAAAAGAGAAGCAGAACATCATAGTTAAATGGACTTCGGCACGAGCATGGTTACTACTTCAATATGGAACCCTCCAGCATACTAGATACCTATTTTGGCATATATACTGTTATGCTGAGATTTACTGACAATACATTCAAAAATGAATATAAACCCACCTTTAGTTTCACCAGTTTTCATATACAAAAATCTCACATGACACATAAAAATATGTCCATTGATCCTTTTCTTCGAATAGGTGCTTACATGATATGGTTTAATCATTTAGTTAGCTGTATAAACAGATAGCACGCAGACAATTAAAAGCATATCAACAGATATAGTTCCCTAATTTCACAGGGCAATTAGTAAATGTCAATAATAGAAATCACATCCTCAGTGCCTATATATCCACAAGGATAAGGTGCTCTTAAAATATCAATAACAAACAACAAATACTCATGCCTGCCTCATCAGATAATACATGCAACTTTGGCATTTGACAATATAAAACTCAATAACAAACTTAGGTGAGTTAATAGTTTCCAATACTTCTCCCGAAATCAAACGATTCAACAGTGTAGCTGGTTTGGACACGAGTAGCATGTATGGGACAACTGTAAATCTAAAATCAACTATTATACATTGCAAGCATTACTAAACTTTTCATGGCAACAGCTAACCCGATCATGTCTAGCCTTTTCCTATCAAAATCAGTTGCGCATGTATGATAACGGAAAGATGATGAGGCCACAGAAGTAAATTGATCAAGATTTTATGACCGGCCACCAATCTAACATCACCATCCGTCTACGATGTTAAATTTCTGGCAACGCAACTACAACCAGATACATGCAATAAAACTGTGTGCCAGTTCGTAGGTGCAGATAAGCCTCTTTCCCAAACAGAGAAGTGTAAGCTCATGTACAAAGAAGTATGCTCCAAATTCTCTAAACTATAAAAGACTGACACACAATATTAGCTACCAACTGCATCATCAGTACAGCATAAAATAAGCTAAACAGCCAAATGGCAAACACCCACTTATCATCAAAAATTTAAAGACAACAAATGCAAATTGGCAACACTCAATCGCAGATGATTTACAGAATAATTACAGGTAAAACATGAAAAAATACAAAATGAACAAATATGCATCCCAAATTACAAATAAAGAAAACAGAAATATAGCAAAATCTCAACAAATCTATATATTCATAAAACCAACTTGTTCAACTAGCAAAATCACAAATCATTACAATGGCACAGCAAGCTGGCCGTGCTGCTGACAATTATAACTATGCAATTTGAGCATTATGCACAAATAGCTTGAATCATATACCACAGTAATAAGTAGATATCATATTATAGTTTGTCTGGGAAATATGATCTAACAAATGGGAACATATCTGAGTGCTTTTTAGAGTGTGTCACAATCGAGAAGTCCACAGAAGTAGATCCTATATGTATGCAGTGGAGATTGGATATTTCAGAATATTCATGATAAACAAAGAAACTTCACGGTCAATGTCTAATAGAGTAATAGATCTGAGCCACACACTTTCCCCAAGACAAATGACAAAGTTCATTAGTACTTTCACGACTATAGCCTGAGGCATTCCAGCGTGCTGGGAGGCTAAAAAAAAAGATGAAAATTCACTTGCAATATTGCCAATTAATAAATCCATTATGGCATGCATCCAAATTTACCAAATAGTACAAGACACAAGAGATTTCTGCCTAAAGGCAAGGTAGATAACAAGTGACCCCATAAAATTTACTAGATGGCCTCTCCTTCAGCATGCAAACTCATAAATACAACCACATAAATATTAAATCATGGAGCATGCACGATTTAAATGACAATTTAAACTAAACAGAAAATGGTAAGAAGATAAAGGACGGAAAAAAGGAGAGCAACACAATCTGGATGCTAACATTACCAATGTTCAAACTACAATAACTATCTCTTCAACTTGCACGTTCACTAAAGAAAAAATTACAAAGAAAAAACAACCAAGCACGCGCTCATCACAATATTTTAATAGACCAAGTTTATAAGAGTGCGACATGAGGTTAACTAAAGAAAACCCACAAATTTCTGAAAAGACGTCTACTTTACCTTACAAGTTAGAAACATAACTCCACAAAACTCAAATTAGTGAGCACATATGACCTAAGTAGCACAGCGAACTAAGAACAAAACGCTAGAAGAGATAAACAAGACAAAAACTTCAGAGAAAATGTATTAAAAAAAAAACCTACATGCAAATAAATCCAACACACAAAGGGAGAAATTTTAATTAAAAAAAGTAACCAAATTTAGGGTTTTACATGAAGAAGTGAGTAAAGCTCGTCCGCGGAAGAAGGCGGAGAAGCGAGGCCTTTCCCAAGCTCAAGGAGCCTGTCCTCTAATTTCGTCGACTCATTCGCCATTTCTAACGCCACACAAGATCTTCAAGAGATTCGGCTTCCTCTTCGACTCACGGCATCAGGAACCTAGAAATACCTAGAACGCCATCAGATGATTGATCGAGAGAAAGAGGGAAGAACGATGAAGTTAGGGTTTCTTGAAAATAAAAAAAGCTAGGGTTTGGTTTTATTTAATTTTACCTGCCCTTTCAATTCTTTTTTTCCTCGTCTATTTTTTCCTTCTTTTCTGCGCTCTTTTCGAGATGGTATATCGGGTCGAAACGAGTGATAAAATGAGTGATTTTTAGGCATAGAGTGGGGGTTTTAAAGCGGACCCGTTCGGATTCCTCATGCATTTATTAGATCCCGTTAAATTCGTGCGGTCAAGTCCGCGGCGGGCTCCCTTGGCTTTCGAGTCCCCAGTGGCCAGCAGATGTCAGCGGTGGCGCCTTTGGATCCCTGCTGAAATGACGCCTGGGCCCTCTTATGTACCACGCCTTTCCTGCCCCAACTTTCCTTTGAAATATTCGCTTTATTTTACAAGTTTTTTTCCGCAAATAATAATTTCTTTTGGCAAAGAAGAAAGAACCATTGTTTGTTGATAGAGTAAACCCCAAGAACTAATTTCGCCTAGCAGTCGGATAGAAGAATTGTGCGGGGGAAATTTTTTGCATCAGGAGGAGTTGTGAATGGGTTTGTAAGTGAATAAATAGATATAAGCGTCGTACAGACATTAGAGATTTATGTGAAAAATATGAAAGAGAAAACAACAGGAGAAAAAGAATTCACTGTGATATCTAAGGATTACAATGAATTCAGCAGAGTGATATTGCGATTACAAGTTTTAGGGTTTCTGTAATCAGATGTGAATGCTAGAGTTTTCTGTGATCAGGTCTAAACCCCTTTCTCGATGGAGAATGAATGAGATGTTTTATACCCGACTGAACTGTCTTCGTAGGTACGGATATTTCAGATTTACATAATTGCATAATTCGCACGTTATGATCTCCTTGTAACTTCTCAGATCGTGCCGATTGATTGTAGGATCGCCATGCAAAGATATCTACCATCATTCATAACTACGCGCATTGATGTAGGGGGTTACAATGTTCAGAACGTAGGGATAATCTGGCAGCATAGATAGATCCGTGAATCGCGGGGATCATGCCATCCAGCTGTAAGTAGCGCAGGAGTAGCAGGCTCTAGAGGGTCTTCGTGTTGGAGCCTTAGGTGGCTCCGGAAAGGATCTTTGTATTGATAGAAAAAGATCTTGTAATGATTGTTAGAGTCCCAGAGAGTCGTGCCACTCCGATTGAGTGACGTTACTCGGATGTGGGCTCAAGGTGAGGCTCGAGGCTTTCTTCTCAAACCCATGTCAGACTTGTAAGTGAGTTGGGCCCGGTGGCAGAGAAGTGGAGTCTCCAGGTGGAGGTGGCAGACGGGTCGCGGCCCGCCAGACCCGACCCGACCCGACCCGGAGTTAGCGGGTCTTGGTTTGGGCTAATTGGGTTTGGGTCGTAATCGGGTCGACCTGTCTAACCCGATTATTAAATGGGTCCGGTTGACCTGGACCCGCCGGACCCGCCTGACCCAATTATTCTCTCTCCTCCTCGGCCTCCTCCCCTCGATCTCCTCCACCGCCGTCGCAGCCTCCTCCCCTTCACCTAGATTAAATTGTCAAAAAACATGCATGAGCTCAATTTCGAACATGTGACCTCTAGCGTATGAGTTTAGTGTGATGGCCAACCATATCACCAAACAATTTAGTAATATAATGTAAAGAAATTGTATTTAAGACTTAATAATCGGATTGAACGGGTCGGGTCGGGTCGACCCGATTAAGTCTGGGTCGGGTCTGGGTCTAAATTTTTTACCCTTATAATAATCTGGTCGAGTCCACCCGACCCGATTATTAAACGAGTCGAGCAGAAATTGGGTCGGGTCGACCCGACCCGACCCAATTGCCCCCTATCTCCAGGTGTCCAGTGATCGGCAAAAGGCATGCACAAATATAAGTAAAGGAATGTGGGTCGATGTTACAGCTTTTGCGATCTTCTGTAGTAGCAAAGTGGTTATACGGGTCATTGAAAGTACACCTAGAGGGGGGTGAATAGGTGTAGGGCTAATCTAATAATCAATAATGCAGAATTAAAACTTACTGCAACACACTTAGTGTAACCAAAGAGTGTAGCCGAATTCCCGGTGAAAGGCTCTGGACTAACTCCTCTTGATTTCTCTGAATAAGAGTTGAGGTGCTATATGAAGCTCTCTTGGTTAAACACTGTTGGCCCGAAGGCCCATAACTCTAGTTTTGATGATAATCAACTCATGTAGTTATGTTTACTAATGATCTTGTGTTTAATTAGTGACAGATTCATGATCAAGATCTTAGTAGGTGCATAGCTTCAACAAAGGATTTAAAGTCAAGTTTTGGAGCTAGCACGGTGTTTGGACCAAGTCAAGAAGGCTTCAAGTGAAGACTTCAAGAAGATGAAGACTTGAGTCTAGGTTTGTTTTTGTATAAGATTTGTTTTTAGAATAAAATGTAAAGGATAGAATAGTTGGTGGATTGCTCAAGTATCTACATGCACACACACTCTTGATTTAGTTTGTTTTAGAAAAGAATTTTAACCTAAAACCAAACCGGTATTCGAGTGAAGATTTCAAGTGTTTTGTTTGTTTTTGGTATTCTAGTTTATATGTTTTAACCAAAACCATGTTTAGTGCTTAATGTCAAAAACATAGATATTTCACCATGTTTGTGTAGTGGATCATATCCATACACACTATGCTTTAAATGAGTTTAAATATCTTGTTTTTGTATTTGGTGAAGTTTTGGAAAAACAAGTTTTTAGAAAATACTGTTTTTGTTTTTGAACTAAATTTTCCAAGTTACAAAAATAGTCCAAATTATTTGTAACATGCCTTGATTTTGTGCAAGCATGTTTGTTTATCAAAGTATAGTGTTAAAACTATTTTTGTAGATTTTTCATGATTTTATGAGATTTTATTTGAGCCAAAAAAGACAACCTTTTAAATCCCTAATATTTCTGTTCTGGCGTCAGCCGGTCGACCGGGCGGTCGACCGACGTGCACAGACGTGCACGCCAGTTCTGGCAGGAGGGCCGGTCGACCGACTTGGTCGACCGTCCAGAGAGCTCTGCTCTCTGGAAAGGCCCCGGTCGACCGGACAGAGAGACTTGCTCTCTGTATCCTGGCCTCGGTCGACCGACCGGTCGACCGATGGCTCAACGATCTGGAATATGACCGTTGGCCGGTCGACCGACCGGTCGACCAGCAGGTCTGCCAGACCCAACGGCTAGTTTTTCTAACCCTATAAATTGAGGGTTTGGGCATTGTTTCTACAAGATTTCTAAGTGGATTTTTCACCAGTTTTCTCAACTCTTTTAAGAGGTTTTCTCCACTTGTTTTAGAGCCAATATTTCCAATCAAAAGGAAAGTTTTATCAAGAGTATTTAAAAGAGAATTTCTTGAGTTTTCCTCCACCATCTCAATCCTTGTTTTCTCACACAACACTTGAGCTATCCATTTATATCTACCTATAGGGATTTGTTGTGAGAGGATTTTAGGTGATCAAGAGTTGTGATCACTAAAGTTCTACTTTGTTCTTGAGGAGGCGGGACGTGTGTGTTCGCATTGTTTCGGGTCCTAGTGGGGACTCGGTGTTTCGAGTTCGGGTGCGAACTTGTTGTTTGAGGTGCGGCCTCGGCGAGCTAGTGAGCTTGCGGTGTGTACGGGCGAGAGAGTCCAAGGAGTTCAAGTGTGAACTCGGCTTGTAGGTGTTGCGGCACCGAGTGATCCAGTGGGATCGGTTTTAGTGGAAATCCTTCGTGTGTCGAAGGCGGGGATGTAGAGCAAGTGTGCTCGAAACTCAAAAAACAATCCCTTATGTTTGCGATTGCTCTTACTCTCTCTCCCCCTTATTGCTTTATATCTTACATGCTATTATTGTGTTTACATTTATATGCTTGATATATTGTGTGCTTAATTGATACATGCTTGGGGATTGTTTGCTAACACTTGTATTCAACCAAGAGAGCCAACGCGGCACCTCAACCCTTATCTAGGGGAATCTAGAGGAGTTAGTCCAGAGCCATTCACGGGGAATTCGGCTACACTCTTGTGTTATACGTGGTATTTAGTTTAAATAGTTTATTTAGGTCATAATAGTTTTTAATTCTGCATTTAGTGACCATTAGATTAGCCATCACCTATTCACCCCCCTCTAGGTGATTTACAATTGGTATCAGAGCCAAGTGCTCTTGATTTGGGTCTTACAATCTAGAGTTAAAGATCCTCATTTTAGGCTAATCACAATACTTGTACACACAACATGGACTTCATGTCACCACCCATGTTTGACATTCTTAACATCCAAATTTGGAAGGTTAAGATGTCTCTGTACCTCAAAGCCCTAGGCATTCATGTTTATCTTGCCATCACTAAAAATTCATATTGTTTAAATGGCAATAATTTTGAGGCTAATGCAAAAGCCCTTCATGCTATAAAATCAACCCTAAATGATGATTATTTATCTAGGGTTTTCTAATGTTGATTCGGCTTTTTAGCTTGGAACACCCTCCTCTCCTTGGCGAAAATGATCAATACTATGCGGGGAGTGACTCGGATGTTGGAAGCGACATCTCCAACGTGTGCTACATGGTCCAAGGGGATAACCCCCTTGAGGTAAACACCGAATCCGAGTTATATGATGAAGACATGTCATATGATGAGCTTACTTCATTTTGTCAACTACTCCTTGAAAAATATGACATGATTAAAAAGGAAAATAAAAATTGAAAAATAATTTTGATTGCATGCTAAAAGAAAATGATTCATTTAGAAATAAAGTTGCTGCATTGAAAAAGAAAAAAGAATTTTTGAAAAATGAAAATGTTTCCTTGATGTCTAAATTAAATGATTTATGTGAAGGAAACACTATTTTGAAAAATAACATTGCTTTAGTGGAAAAACAAAAGGAAGTTGTTTTCATGAAAATACTTATTTGAAAAGAAAATTTGTTGAAAAAGAAAAAGAAAAATTTTCTAAAATAAAGAAGAAAAATGATCATTTATCTCATCTTGCTTTACATGCCACCTCTAATGAGATAAATGTTTTGAAAAATAAAATGGATTGTTTGAGCTCAACTTTGAGCAAATGTGCATTTAATCATTCTAGGTTGGAGTCTATGTTTTCAAAGAAACAAACTCCACACATTCATGCACCTCATCATCATGCATATGCTTATGTTGCACGTCATGACCACACTCACACACATAAGTATCTTAGGGTGTACAAGTGTACACATCGTGGCCGCAAAGGTCATCTAGCAAAATTTTGTTTCGATAAGTTGTATGTTTTAAATTTTGCTAATAAAAATTGTTGGGTTCCATTAATGCTAACCCCCGTGGACCAAGAAAAAATGGGTACCAAAGTCCCCACCTTATGTATTTGATGTAGGTGTGGGCTCTCACAAGACGTGAGAGATTTGGTGCCTTGGTGGTGGGTTGCACATGGACTTGATGGACACATATTTTGATGCACGCTATCAAGGAGTTTTGGTGGGACAACCACCATGTTTGGAGATTTGGAGCATAGTTCCCTAGTTTGGTAACTATTTCTAAAACTCCTATTTTATTTACATGCTTATTCATTTGTGATATCATATAGCATGTCATGTTTTAATTATTTTGTGCTTCATGTGGTAAATACTAGTTTAAATGTAGTTTTTATCAAAAATTGTATTTATACATGTACAAATAGTGAACAACAAATTGATTTATATATGTTTGCACTTCATGATCATTTGTACTCACTTTATGCACATGTATAGGCTAGTTTTGATGATTCTCTCATTTATACTTGTTTTGCCTATTTTATATTTACTTCATGTGTATGTACTTTTTATTCAAATCTAATAAATATACATGTAACCCATGAGTCTCTTGCCTTCATGCAAATACCTTAATAGACTCTTTTATGTTTGGGATATGTATGTATATTGTTAGGATTGGATAAATCATACATATACGTTGAAGTTTGTTTTATATGAAAAATGAATTTTTATGAAAATTTTCATGTTTTATTTTGTTTTTGAGCTTCATTGATATTTTCATGGAAAATGCTAAACACGGGATTCTTGTACACTCACACTTTATTTGTTTATTCATGACTTTGTTTCATGAACATATGTTTGAGCTTTATCGATTTTTGAGTATCAATTCTTGTGTATTTGGTATGATCATGAAAAACATATGATTTGATTTCATGTTTTGAAGGATCTTTAACTAGTTTTTCAAAATATATCTTAACTAGTTAATTATTCTTCATTTGGTAGTGATTTTCAATGCTACACTTTTAAAAATTATTTTTGAAAACCCCTACCTTCAATGGGCAGATGGCTGGGCGATTATGCCTTGTAAGCTTCCTTGAAAATCTTTTATCTTGAGCATATGAAGGGTGGTAGGTTATGAGTTATATACATGATTTACATTGTTATTTTCAATTGGTATCTCAATTGATATTTTGTATATTACATATTTTGTTTCCTATATATGTATGCTTCATAATTTCCATAATATCAATTGCTATTGGTATTCTCTTTTCATACATATATATGTTTTTCATGTGCTTGATTTACAATTGATTCACATTTTAAAGCACAAAGTTTATGATGAAAATAAAATATTTGATCATTATGTTTACATTTGGTATCAATATGTTTCAACTTCATATTTATTAAATTTCAATTGGTATCAATATGATTTACATAATGATTATTTACATTTGGTATCTTAAAAATTGATTGTTTTACAAGAGCTCTGATACCTTTAAAATTTTGTTTAAGAAAAATTAAAAAATTTTGATTTGTATTTCTTATATGCAAGGAGAGCTTAACATCTCTTCTACATATAGATTCATGTTGAGTGTATTATATTGAGGAGCTTGACAACTCTTCTTTATGTGACACGTGTGTAGGGGGAGCTTCACATCTCCTCTTATGCATTTACAGATTATGTGTTATGTGAATTAGGGCTTGTCATCCCTCTTTCATGTAATGCATATATGTAGGGAAGCTAACTTAGCGTCTTCCTCTTCATGAATTATAATCGCATATAACCTTTTATTGATTTTACCCCTTATTGATCTCTTTGTTTATGACAAAAAGGGGGAGAAAATTTTTGTTTTTACTTTAACCCCTTTGTTGATGATTGACAAAAAAGGGGGAGAAGTATTTGAGATGTATATGCATGTTTTCCTTGCTTTATATTAAGTAGGAGAAGTATTTATGTTTATGCATATATGTTTTGTTTTGCAAATAGGAGAAAAAGAATTGTTTTGTTATATGCTTGTTAGCATGTTTCTCTCCATACATTTGCATATATGTTTATGTGCTTCATTGCTATTATTAATGTTTATTGTTTATGCATGAGTTAAGGGGGAGCTTCTTTGAAGCTTTACTTTAATCCATGCATTATATAACTTCATGAGTTTTGTCATCATCAAAAAGGGGGAGATTGTTGGCCCGAAGACCCATCACTCTAGTTTTGATGATGATCAACTCATATAGTTATTTACTAATGATCTTGTGTTTAATTAGTGACAGATTCATGATCAAAATCTTAGTAGGTGCATAGCTTCAACAAAGGATTTAAAGTCAAGTTTGGAGCTAGCACGTTGTTTGGACCAAGTCAGAAGGCTTCAAGTGAAGACTTTAAGAAGATGAAGACTTGAGTCTAGGTTTGTTTTTGTATAAGATTTGTTTTTAGAATAAAATGTAAAGGATAGAATAGTTGGTGGATTGCTCAAGTATCTACATGCACACACACTCTTGATTTAGTTTGTTTTAGAAAAGAATTTAACCTAAGACCAAACTGGTATTCGAGTGAAGATTTCAAGTGTTTTGTTTGTTTTTGGTATTCTAGTTATATATGTTTAACCAAAACCAAAATTTTATATGTTTTAAACCAAAATTTTGTTTCGATAAGTTGTATGTTTTAAATTTGCTAATAAAAATGTTGGGTTCCATTAAATGCTAACCCCCGTGGACCCAAGAAAAAATGGGTACCAAAGTCCCCACCTTATGTATTTGATGTAGGTGGGCTCTCACAAGACGTGAGAGATTTGGTGCCTTGGTGGTGGTTGCACATGGACTTGATGGACACATATTTTGATGCACCGCTATCAAGGAGTTTTGGTGGGACAACCACCATGTTTGGAGATTTGGAGCATAGTTCCCTAGTTTGGTAACTATTTCTAAAACTCCTATTTATTTGCATGCTTATTCATTTGTGATATCATATAGCATGTGTATGTTTTAATTATTTTTGTGCTTCATGTGGTAAATACTAGTTTAAATGTAGTTTATCAAAAACTTGTATTTATACATGTACAAATAGTGAACAACAAAATTGATTTATATATGTTTGCACTTCATGATCATTTGTACTCACTTTATGCACATGTATAGGCTAGTTTGATGATTCTCTCATTTATATGTTTTGCCTATTTTCATATTTACTTCATGTATATGTACTTTTATTCAAATCTAATAAATATACATGTTACCCATGAGTCTCTTGCCTTCATGCAAATACCTTAATAGACTCTTTTATGTTTGGGATATGATGTATATTGTTAGGATTGGATAAATCATACATATACGTTGAAGTTTGTTTTATATGAAAAATGAATTTTTATGAAATTTTTATGTTTTATTTTGTTTTTGAGCTTCATTGAGTATTTTCATGGAAAATGCTAAACACGTGATTCTTGTACACTCACACTTTATTTGTTTATCATGATTTGTTTCATGAACATATGTTTGAGCTTTATCGATTTTTGAGTATCAATTCTTGTGTATTTTGTATGATTCATGAAAAACATATGATTTGATTTCATGTTTTGAAGGATCTTTAACTAGTTTTCAAAATTATCTTTAGCTAGTTAATTATCTTCATTTGGTAGTGATTTTCAATGCTACACTATTTTTAAAAATTATTTTTGAAAACCCCTACCTTCAATGGGTAGATGGCTGGGCGATTATGCTTGTAAGCTTCCTTGAAAATCTTTATCTTGAGCATATGAAGGGTGGTAGGTTATGAGTTATATACATGATTTACATTGTTATTTTCAATTGGTATCTCAATTGATATTTTTTGTATATACTCATATTTTGTTTCCTATATATGTATGCTTCATAATTCCATAATATCAATTGCTATTGGTATTCTCTTTCATACATATATATGTTTTTCATGTGCTTGATTACAATTGATTCACATTTTAAAGCACAAAGTTTATGATGAAAAATAAAAATATTTGATCATTATGTTTACTGGTATCAATATGTTTCAACTCATATTTATTAAATTTCAATTGGTATCAATATGATTTACAATAATGATTATTTACAATTTGGTATCTTAAAAAATTGATTGTTTACAAGAGCTCTGATACCTTTAAAAATTTTGTTTAAGAAAAATTAAAAAATTTGATTTGTATTTATATGCAAGGAGAGCTTAACATCTCTTCTACATATAGATTCATGTTGAGTGTATCTTATATTGAGGAGCTTGACAACTCTTCTTTATGTGATACACGTGTGTAGGGGGAGCTTCAATCTCCTCTTATGCATTACAGATTATGTGTTATGTGAAATAGGGCTTGTCATCCCTCTTTCATGTAATGCATATATGTAGGGAAGCTAACTTAGCGTCTTCCTCTTCATGAATATATATCGCATAATAACCTTTATTGATTTTACCCCTTATTGATCTCTTTGTTTATGACAAAAAGGGGGAGAAAAATTTTGTTTTTACTTTAACCCCTTGTGATGATTGACAAAAAGGGGAGAAGTATTTGAGATGTATATGCATGTTTTCCTTGCTTTATTATTAAAGTAGGAGAAGTATTCTATGTTTATGCATATAGTTTGTTTTGCAAATAGGAGAAAAAGAATTGTTTTGTTATATGCTTGTAGCATGTTCTCTCCATACATTTGCATATATATTTATGTGGCTTCATCGCTATATATTATTGTTTATTGTTTATGCATGAGTTAAGGGGGAGCTCTTTGAAGCTTTACTTTAATCCATGCATAGATAAATTCATGAGTTTTGTCATCATCAAAAAGGGAGGAGATTGTTGGCCCGAAGACCCATCACTCTAGTTTTGATGATGATCAACTCATATAGTTATGTTTACTAATGATCTTGGTTTAATTAGTGACAGATTCATGATCAAAATCTTAGTAGGTGCATAGCTTCAACAAAGGATTTAAAGTCAAGTTTTTGGAGCTAGCACGTGTTTTGGACAAGTCAAGAAGGCTTCAAGTGAAGACTTTAAGAAGATGAAGACTTGAGTCTAGGTTTGTTTTTGTATAAGATTTGTTTTTAGAATAAAATGTAAAGGATAGAATAGTTGGTGGATTGCTCAAGTATCTACATGCACACACACTCTTGATTTAGTTTGTTTTAGAAAAG